>JARYGA010028482.1:0-47829 GCA_030545235.1 Helianthus tuberosus | reverse complement strand
TTATCGTCATTCTGAATATTATCATTCTGGATTTCCGGGTTATTATCCAAATTGACTTGATTTCCTTGGTCGGCCATCTGAATTTTAAACATTTATCCCATATTAATATCACAAATAATATTTTAATATAATTAATCACATGACACGCAGTTTTGCCAAAAGCGTAGATCATTGCTACTATACTCTTTTCATATACTTATGCGTCTATTACAATACCAACAGAAATAAAATAGTAATATGCATCCATACACACATATTTTATTTTATTTTTATTATATTATTATTACTACTACTTCCTCCATTCAAACATTCACGGATATGGATTTATCCAAAAATCCATATTGCGCTCATCGTATTTCCATACTAGACGCTCTCCCACCTGACGCATCCTCTCACTGCTTTCTAAAATTTCCTCCCCAAAAGTCCTAAGTTCTTGAACGTTTTCTGCACTCATTGGGGGTGCAGGTTCTCGGACTGGGTTTGGAATCTGGGGTACGGGTTCCTGATATGGGGGTGACAATTCCTGAAATTGGTAAGGATCCTCTAAAATTTCCCTAATGTAGTTATCTTGGTAATAGGGATCTAAAGGGTCCATACCTGGGTAGACTTCTATGTTCTGTATGGGTGGATAATCCTGGACAGGGTAACGTTGCACAAAGTCCCTATTATCGTCCCACCAGGGATCGTAATTCGGGTCTAGTGGGTTTGGTGCAGGCACCCTAGGGATTTCTTCTGGGTTAAAATCATGCATCTCCACCTGGTTTTCCTGATTTTCTATCTCCATGGGGTGTTCTGGGTTTTGTGGTTGTGGGGCTACTAGTTGTTCCAGACCTGGGTCAGCAGCAGTCGTAGCTAAGATATGAAAATTAGCTAGGCTTCTATTTAACATATCTTGAGTATGGGCATCTGTCTCTCTCTTAATAGCTGCTAAAGCCCTTTGCTGTTGTAATTTTCGCATTCTCTTCCTACGAGCAAAAGCTTCTTCACTGAACCATCATCGTTTCTTAGTAGGGAATGGCTCTTCAGATTGAGCTCTAAAAGCAAATATTCCATCTTCCTGATCAGCAGTATACCCGGAAAAGGCAGGCTGGGATGATGTACCTTCACTCCTAGGTGAATCAGATAACTGACGATTCACATCTGATGGTCCTTGATCACTCATACTGAAAACTAACAAGTAGTCAAATAAAACATAACACATAATTACAGTTATGCACTTATTTTCGTAATTTATATCCTAACACAAAATTTTATAATTTCAAGTGTTAGCAGAACACTTCTTTGGCTTAGACCAGTGGCTAGGCTCTGATACCACCTTCTGTCACAACCCCCGATCCCTGATCCCCGGGAACGGGCGGACGTGATCACAGATTTTGGTGGTATCAGCTTGTTTAGTCTCGCAGCGGAATTTACATCAGGACCGTAGTTAGGAAATGTTTATCAGAGTAAAACCACCATACTTGATATTAATAAATACATGGGCAAAACCCAAGTTTCTTATTACAATACATTTATAGGGACAAACCCTATTTTATTGAATTTAAAACATCATTTATTAGGTAACTTTTATAGCCACATTTTCCCAAGCCTTCAGTGCTCTCCAGCTGGCTTTTCGT
Source organism: Helianthus tuberosus (assembly GCA_030545235.1). NCBI lineage: Eukaryota > Viridiplantae > Streptophyta > Magnoliopsida > Asterales > Asteraceae > Helianthus > Helianthus tuberosus. The sequence continues at coordinate 46,213 of JARYGA010028482.1, read as the reverse complement.
TAATTGGCTGTTCACATTGTGTTACCTGTAACGCGTTTTAAAAACATTTGTCAGTCAGAAATACTGGTGAGTGAATCCCAGTTTAATCAAGAAACATTTTATCAATTAAGACAATATTGAGAGCGATCACATTGTTTATTTCTACACAATTACTCATTCAGTATTTGCCACTCGACCGGATATATGGCTATGGTCAAATTACCCATTGGCTAACTCGTTGTCCAATAGTAATGAACTGGCATTCCTGACTTACTACTCACAAGCAGTAATAAATTTTGTATACAAAACCCCATAATACCGGCAGTAATTGAAGAACTACAAAGACTCAATCACCGCTTAATCATATTGTAAAACAATTAAGGTTTTGTAAAATATTCCAAAAACATTAACAAAAAGAGGATAAACTCACATTGCTGTCTTAGGCTTTTCGTAAGGGTTTCCTGGCTATAATCTATAATTTATACAAATGTACATTGATTAGTACCATAACCCTTTGAAATTATTAATGATACCCTCCCCGAGACGGCATTCCAACAACTACGTCGGGCAGAACCACGACAGTTGTTACGGAACCCTAAATCAATCGGGCAGCGTAACTGTTATGAAACCGGGGTTATAATACTTACAATGGAGCAGAACCTCGCTAATTAGGGGTATAATACCCTAAATATTATGTCTATAACTTCAGAATTCGAGAATGAGATTTGAGAATGAGCGACGGAAACTGAAAACTGATGCCATCTATTTATAGTTGTGTAATCTGGTCCTGTCGCGGCCCGCGTAAAAGACAAGGGACTCTTACGCGGCCCGCGTCAACATCGGTCAACATATAGCTTAGCTGGGTCAGCTAGTAGGTCCGCCACGATGTCGACACGTGTCGGGCTCTAGTGTAATCGCGTGTTATGAACTGTCGCGGCCCGCGTAAGGTTGAGGTGAGGTCTTTCGCGGCCCGCCTCAACTTAAAAATTTCAGATTTTTATTTATTTTATATACTATAACATAACTAGGGCTCGGTTTTCACATACGGGGTATAATATAAAACATATTGGGACATTTTATAATATATTAGAGTGTCGGAAATATTATGAGGGTGTTGGTTTTATCGAGGGTTGTTACACAATGCTTCTGCGTCAGCAACCTCGAGGGAGAACTCCTTCTGTATGCATTGGTTCTTCATGCTGTGGAACCGGTTACTGAGAATTCTTCTGCGACAACGAGGGAGCGCCAGATCAGGTCGGAGGTTTACCGTGGAACGCATCCTTAAACTTGATAGCAACAATATGGTGACCGAATAGAGATCTGAATAACCGATACAGTTTGCAAGGATTAGGGTTTAGTCGTTACATTTTGTATTAAAATGACATGTTTTGTGTATTAATATAAAACGATGTTTCGTGTATTTATTGATTTATGGTTAATAAATGACAAGTGAAAAATAAGTAAAGACATAATAATAATTGATAAATAAAAAATTTGACATTTTATAATACACAAAATTCATTTCATAAAATATCGTCATGGGTCAAAAACCCTACCCGACCCCCGGCCCGACCCGTTTGCCGGGACTAGAAATGTGCATATGTTTTATTATTATAAGTTGCATAAACTCTCAAGACATAACATTCCGCTAAATAACCAAAATATGAGAGTCATTACATTCGTTTACATAAGTTGCATAAACTTAAATACGGCTAACGACAAATACAAATACGGACAAAAAAAAAAACAAAATCCAACAGATTATCAAACAGGTGTCCCTATTAAGAACGACCCTTGAATTTTTATTTTCCATTTCTGCTACTTGCTCTTTATACATTCGAACCTCCTCTTTCAAATACTTGACTTCGTTTTCAAGTAATGCTTTCGTATCCATCAAACCTCGGATGACTTGAACTGACCGAGGACACATGGGAGGGTCGATCCACGCAAAGAATTTGCACCGAGAACGCTGAAACCGAAGGCGAATTAATATAGGGTAGCCTTAATATATATCATTACCACTATACAAACCATAATGCATAAGTTACAACAACCATTGCATCAAGATGTTTTTAAAATACATACCAATTGCACGCAGGTGTAAAATTGACGCCCAGGATTAATATCCGTCCAAGATGTTTTTACCCCAGCTTGCCTTCCACATCTACACATAACCATTGTGAATGTGAAGATGGATATGGATTACACTTTCTCGTACGTAATAGTATTTGTTTAGAAAAAAAAAGGACACAATACGCCGCTCATAGCACAATGAGATGCGTATAAAGTACAAATTCTGACCACTTTTCCAGAAATAGTAAATACATATGCCTCACATAGTGCTATGAGGTCCGTATAACAAAAAGTTAGGTGGTGTATATGTCTCTCATTGACCTATACGGTCGTATAGGCTGACACCTTTTCAGAAAAATTAAATTTGTAAGCCCCTTATAGATCAATAAGGGCGGTATAGACTGACATACTTTTTCAAAAAGTAAATAATACGCGTCATATAGATCAATGAGGGCCGTATATGTTGTTTTTGTTTGACTTATTTACCAAGGACCTGCTCTTTGACGTATATACACCCAACTATATACCCAAAAAGGTCTTGGACCACACGAGACAACGTTGGACCGCACAATGAAGATCCGGAAGTACACACACACGCACAGATTCTTTGTCTCTCGTATTGTTATCGCTCTCGTATCTCTTCATACGCTCGGAGTATTTAAGGTTAGTTCGTATTTCCGTATTTTTATGTTTAATTTTCAATTTTTATCTCTGATTTTTATGGGTGGTGGGCTGTGGTGTTTGTGGGTGGTTAGGTGGTGTTGTGTAGTCGGTGATAGGCTGTGGTGTTTGTGGGTGGTGGGCTGTGGTGTTGAGGCGGTGGGTTGTGGTGGTTGACGGTGGTGAGGTGGTGGGTTGTGGTGGTTGACGGTGGTGAGGTGGTGGGTTGTGGTAGGTTGTTGAGGTGGTTGAGGGTGGTAGGCTGTGGTGGTTGTTGAGGTGGTTGAGGGTGGTAGGTTGTGGTGGTGGTGGTGGTGTGTTGTGGTAGTTGGGATGGTGGTTTTGGTGGTGGTTAGGTTGTGGGTGGAAGGTGGTGGGCGGTGGTGGGCGGCCGACTGGTGGTAGTGGTCGGCTGTGGTGGTAGTGGGTTGTCGGCTATGGTGGTGGTGGGTGGTCGGCTGTGGTGGTGGTGGTGGTGTTGGTGGTGGTGTTGTTTGTTTATTATATTTTACAATATAATTTCTAATATCGAGTCTAACACTATAATTGTATGTTTTTTAACAGGATATCGAAAGTCGGTGTTTTGACGGTGGTGGAAACGTAATTCTTATGGAGAAGTGCACTGCGTTCATATTTCAGATTCAAACGAGTACCTGAGCTCATATTTCAGATTCATGCGCCGGGACGTCGGTCTATGGTGAGGTGCTTGGCGGTGGGGGATGCATCATCCAACATTAATTGCCAAGTCATCCGGAACTCCGACATTGTCAGATGTTACCGTGCAAATAGCACGGAACTCTCATATTGTCGATTCCTGGTGTAGTCTTGATAGCATCTACCGACGCGCGACAGTTCCGTCACCGGCATCTACCGACGCCCGGTAGTTCCGTGACCACCATATACCATCACGCGTCTGAACCTGCTTTTAAACCGGACGGAATCTACGAAGAAACTGTTCGATTTTACGGTTTGTTTGAGAGCCTGATTCAGATACACAACGGTCTCTTTGCTTCGTCCACTAGAACTATTTGTGTATGCATTCTTTTGGTAGTTAACAACCAAAAGAATGCATACACAAATAGTTCTAGTGGACAAAGCAAAGAGACCGTTGTGTATCTGAATCCGGTTCTCAAACAAACCGTGAAATCGAACAGTTTCTTCGTAGATTCCGTCCGGTTTAAAAGTCGGTTCAGACGCGCGATGAACTAACCGATTCTATTCCCAACTCACGACATTGCCTTATATTTAAAATCTCAATTGATGAAGGGTTTGTCATAAGAACAGGTTCATCAAATCGAGAATCAACTTCTTCATCATATTTTTCATGCATTTCCATTAGCCACAGTTGTACGAAGAAACTGTTCGATTTTACGGTTTGTTTGAGAACCTGATTCAGATACACAACGTCGTGTGAATCTAAGTAATAATATGTAATAGTTAGCGATTTAGTGTGTAGGGTTTAGGGTTTCGGCTATGTATTGTATTACATTTTGTATCAAAGTGTTGTGTTTTGTGTTATTTTATCAAACAATGTTCACTTACATTTGCATTTTGGATTATAGAGAATTTGACGTTTTATAATAACACTTGATAAAAAAATGTAGAAGTTTTATAATACTAATTAAAAAAAATGGTGACGTTTTATACTAACACTTGATAAAAAATGTAGAAGTTTTATAAAACGAATTAAAAAAAATATTGACGTTTTATAATAATAATTAACTAATAAAAATGTTGCCATTTTTCTAAATATATTAAATAAAAAATGACATTTATATACCTTCCTTTTATAACAATAAATAATAATAAATATAAATGTTTATATTTTTTTTATTTTAACAACAATTTAAAAAAAATATATATAAAGTTTTTTTTAAATAATATTTCATCCCAATGAAAACCCACACATCCCCCTCAATTTTATTCCACATAAAAGAGCCAATGATTGGGCAATCATTGGCTGACACCCAATCATTGACAATTAATAGGATGTGTGAAAAAGTAACCAAAAAGTAAACGTATAGGGCAATGAGGGGCTTATCAGGTGGGTCCATTTTCAGGCGTATAGGGCAATGAGGGATGTATAGGGTTAGGGGATGTGTGGATAAATTGAGGGGGATGTGTGGATAACCAAAGCCTACAATATATACATATACATTTTAGGTCCACCCCCTATTTCCATACCTCCATCCTCTTTGCCCCATCCTCACACCCAACCTACGTGGCGCCTACTTGACGGATCATCCTCCAAGGGAGGACCATCACCATGCCGCATAGCCTTACCCTCCTCTACTTCATTCCTATCATCCTTAGGTTGTCTAGTCTTAGATTAGAGAAGTTGTAATCAAAACCACACTTGGTTTTGGTTGGTTCATTGGAACAACCGCATCGTTAATTCATCAACTGTTGGTAACTATGTAATGGCAATTAGGGGTTAAACTTCTTGTATCTCTTTGGTCTAGATGAACCTTGATGTACTTGTTAATGTTTGAAGTTTATTTTAGTGGCGTGTTCATACATTTGAATTTTTAGACACTTTTATGTTTTATTGAATATGAGTTAAACTTGAGGTTTGAACTTATGTGTGTATATGTTCGCTTGATGTGGTCTTTGCACACATTATGGGTTTGTACATCTATATACAAACATATTTATTACACTAGATATGGTTGGTAGAGTTTCAATTCTTAAATTTCTATTTCAAAGTCAGGAAAGCTATAGATATCGTGGAATTGGCTTTGGTAACTTTGATGGGCGGTGCTACCGAGCTTATATTTCAATCATAAGTCCTGGGGTATGTTTAACCTAGCAAGGGGATTTTACACTTGAAGTATAGACTTTGTTTAAGATACTTTTAATTCCGGTTTATGCGGGGTCCGTGCATTCCGGCCTTGCAAATAAATTCATAGTAGACGTGCGCCTGATGTGGTCTCTCTATTTTATGTGGGTGTATGAAGAGTTCGCCCGATGTGATCTTTCTCATTTCACGGTGGGATGAGTTATTTATCTCACTACTTGAATTACTTCAAATGTTGCTGCATCAAAGGGATTTAAAAAGGGATATCAAATCTTTGATTGGTTGCAGTCTTTATTATATTTTTATGCTTTATTATATTTCTTGTATATTTACTTTGTGATTGACTAAAAAATAATGAGAAAAGAGTAGCGGGAGATACTAAATACCTGGGTTGACGCTTGTTTTTAAACCAAGCTATATACTACAGTTAGGGGTGCAAACGAGCTGAGTTGAGCTCAAGCTCGACTAGGTTTGAGCTCGCGCTCGATTAACTTATGAGAGCTCGGGCTCGAGCTCGGCTCGATTCAAACTTTGTTTTCAAAGCTCGAGCTCGGCTCATTGGTATTTTCTCAAGCTCGAGCTTGGCTCAGGCTCGGCTCGTTTATTATCTATTAATTAATATATTAAATAAAAATAATACAAATAATAGACTTTTTAGGCTCGCGAACTTGATAAGTGAAGCTCGGGCTCGTTTACTAAATAAGCTAATTTTTAGGTTCAAGGTCGGCTTGTAAACAAGTTTAAATAAGCTCGGCTCGACTCGGTTCGTTTACACTAAGGCTTGATAAGGCCAGTGGCGAATCTAGGATTCCGACCAAGCGGTAACGTTTTATAAATAAGCGGTAACGAAATCGAAAAAACGTCAAATTTTTCCAAAATTTACACTAATTTTTCCAATTTTTTTTTCCGACCAAGGGGTAGCGGACGCCACCCCTTAACTACCTATAGGTCCGCCCCTAGATAAGGCTCGATGAGCCTAATGAGCTTCACATGCGAGGCTCGAGCTAGGGCTCGATAAACGAGCTTTATTTTAGGCTCAAGCTCGGCTCGGACTCGATAAGGCTCGGGTCGTTTCGAACTTTTTCTCGAGCCCATCTCGAGTAGCTCACGAGCTGCTCGGCTTGTTTGCACCCCCAACTACACTATAGGTGCGTTTGCCTGTTAGTGTGTAGTCGTGTATAAGTTAAAAACTATTTTTATAAATTGAAAACGAGATTTGTGCAAAGAAAACCTTATAAAAAATATACAGAGTTTGCAAATATCAGTTAGTCTAAAAAATATTTCATCCATGAGCTAAGAGTTTTCTAGTTATGAGTTGATTTAATTTCAATCAAAAAGGATATTTAGTTAAAGGAAAATTGGTTTTTAATAAACCAACCTTTGTCCCGTTGGTAAATAATAATCTTACTTATGTAATTGGTATACAATAATCCTACCTATCAACATGTTGGTACTCAATGAACTTTCGTTAATTTTTTTTTAACTGAAGTTAGTTTTTAAGTTTTATTTATTACACAAACAGTCCCTGTAGTTGTAATTTACTAGTTTTAACTATTTTATAAAACAAAAAAACCTCAAGAACAGTTACTAGTTTTAAGTTGTCAGCACTTACAAAATAGTTAAAACTAGTAAATTACAACTACAGGGACTGTTTGTGTAATAAATAAAACTTAAAAACTAACTTCAGATAAAAATAATTAACGGAAGTTCATTAAGAACCAACATGTTGATATATAGGATTATTGTATACCAATTACGTAGGTAAGATTATTATTTACCAACGGAACAAAGGTTGGTTTATTAAAAACCAATTTTCCTTAGTTAAAATATAATTTCAAAAGTTAATGGTGATCGGTTAAAAGGAACTGCGGGTTTAAATTGTATTTAATTATTATTAGCTATCCAAATTATTGAATTGTATTATTTAGTCTCTTATCATGATCTCCAAAAACTTCTGCATATGGTTATCGGTATTACCCTATCTAGAGTCATTTCACTTTCATCCTAAGGTTTTATGATATTTTATATCAAGCCTTGGAATTTATCTATTATTGTTATTCGTGATTAAGATGCAGATTTTGTTTTCTTTTCATCGTGGTATAATTTCCGTTTCTTTTTATAGGTACGAATTCTTGGTTCCTTACATCGTAGCATATTCGTTTATTCGTTACCTGTGGTATGGATTCTTTGGTCTTACAATCATAGTATAAATTTGTATTTGGGACTTGTAATACATATTTTGTCTATGTTTTAGAGTCTGATTTGCCATGGTTTGGTACGTATAGTCAGTTCTTATTTGATACGTAACTAGAATTAAGCACCCCCGCGTTGCGGCGGGGGCGTAAAAGCATGTCAATTAGCACCAATACTACATAACCGTCAGCGATCACCAACGCTGAAGTTGTGGCGTGTTAAAACGAAGAAATATACCGAAATGTAGAACACTTAAAAAAAATAACTAATTCGATCTAGGATTCATGCGTTGCGACGAACCTGTCAATTGAGAAAAAAATAGACGTAAAAACATTGAACAACACAAACACGTTGCTCCGTGTTAACTCGCAAAATTATGAACGAACCGTAAAAACGTTGAATCACACATACACGTTGTTCCGTGTTAACTCGCAAAATTTAGTACGAAACGTAAAACGAAAATTTGGGAAAGACGAAAAGTACAAGGAACCAACTTTTGAATATAAAAAAGTTGCGAGGTTAAATTGTAAAAGAATAAAACTTTTGACTTTAAAATACAAATTTCAATTTTATGAAGCTAAAATTGCAAGAAATTCAAACATTTGGGTTAAATGTAAAATTTTAATTTTTTTTTGAAAACTACCTAAAACATATGGTATAACATTCAATGCATACAAAAGTTACTTATTTATAATTGAGTTAATTGCCATTTTAGTCCATGTGGTTTGGGCCATTTTGCCAGTTTAGTCCAAATGTTTCATTTTTAACATCTGGATCCAAAAAGGTTTCATCATTGCCATTTTGGTCCAACTGACTTAACTCCATCCATATGTGTTAAGTCTGTCAAGGGCATTTTAGTCATTTCATTTTTCTTTTAATTAACCATTTATTCTTTATTGTTTATCCCTCTCATTTTCCAATAATATTGATATATAAATTCAGTCAATACAAAATCATCTCTAAAGTCTCTCTCTGAACTTTCTCTTTCTATGAACCACCACCACCACCACCAATCCACCACTGCGTTGCCTTCTCTACCACCGCCTAAAACCACCATCACCTAAAACTACTCCTGCCAGTTCCTCTTATTCGACGACCACCAAGCTCCACCAATAACCACCATCTCCGAAATCCCGTCGGCCACCAAGCTCCACCGATAACCACCATATATCCCGATGGTTCCTCATATCTGTCGGCCACCATTAACCACCATCGCCGAACAGATCTGAATCACAACAGATCTGAGTCATCTCTCTCTCTCTACCCCCTAACACCATCGTAGATTTGAGTCTCCTTTCTCTCTCTCTCTACCCCCTACATCAGTAGTCGACGTTGCCGGAGATAGATCGGTAGATAGACAGAAAAAGAGCTCCGGTTGTAGGCGCTGGTGGACTCAAAGTTAGAAGAAACAGGGAAGCTGTTGGAGTCACACTAGAAGTTGGAGTGGCAGTGGTGAAGAGACGGCGATGGTGATGCTAGGGGATGACTGGTGGGTGGTGGTCAAGCGACAGGTGGTGGTAAGGTGGCTAGTGGAAGAGAGGTGGCAAATGGTGGTCATAGATGAATCTGGTTTTTGATGTGCCCGGTATTAGAAAACCTGCCGGAAATTTTAGTGAGAGAGTCGAGAGGTAATTTTGTTATGCTTCCTTGATTGTTGAAATTCGGTTGTTGCAATATATTTTTTATTCAATGTTTGTGGATGTTATTGTCGTTGGAGAAGGGGGTGGTGTTGGTCGATTGATGGCGGTGGTTCAAAATTGTGTCTGCATAAGAGCTATTGATTTTTGGTGAATGTGTCTGCATAAGAGGTTTTGATTTTTGGTGAATAAATAGTTGGATAAAAAGTAAAAACAAAAAACAAAATGAAATGACTAAAATGCCCTTGACAGACTTAACACATATGGATGGAGTTAAGTCAGTTGGACCAAAATGGCAATGATGAAACCTTTTTGGATCCAGATGTTAAAAATGAAACATTTAGACTAAACTGGCAAAATGACCCAAACCACAGGGACTAAAATGGCAATTAACTCTTTATAATTTATAATTTCATTTGGTTCTATATTGTTTGTTTGCTAGCACATTGTAGAATGGAGTAGACCATTATATCTTGTACTGATGTCACACCCCGATTTTCCACGTGTTACCGGTGGGCCCGGTAGGGGAGTATCGTGACGTGGTTGGCAACATAATAGTTAAACAACACAATATTTATATGCACAGCGGAAGCAAAGTATAGATTCATTTCAACCAAACGATATTGTAATATTAAGTATCACAAGTAGTTGAATATAAATCCACAGGTAGAACAAAATAAAAGGAAACAGTGTTCAACAGTCTATGACATCCAAGCTTGCGAGACTTATTGTGGATGCTAGGAGACAAGCCAGCCTATTACGCGTAGTACCTGCACTTAACCTTTTTAAGAAAAATACGTCAGTTTACACTGGTAAATACAATCAACCGACTCATTTTGAAAAGAGTTTAAGAAAATGCATTTAAGGCACAAGGCACAAATAATATTTTATAACTTGGGATAATTATTTAAATATATAAACTTGTAAAGGATTTACATGTTCCTTATGCGTTCAGTAGCCCGGATCGAGCCGGGTTAAAGATCAATAGACACACCACTTTAATTAATGAGACACTGACAGGTGTACGCCTACACCTGAGTGCTAAGGTCGTGGCCATTTCGTAAAATGATGCCAGGGATATCCGGGACATGGTCATTAACCCCCCAAAGGCTTTAAGCAAACAAAACAATTTAAACGGTCATCTCGATAATACTTAACCCCCAAAACGATTAAGGTCGAAATGCCCGACCAAGCAGTATTTTATATACCGTACCCCAAGCCCGTATAGGGAAAATAAGTTAAAAGTATTTACCTGAGCTAAATATAAATTCAATCCCAGCCGTATCAAATCAGCAAGTACAGATAGCTTTTACTGGGCACCTAAATCTGGAACGAATGTTTTTAATAACCTATTAGAATCCTAACGGGTCTTTAATTAAGTCATGACTTAGACCGGTTAGTTTTCAAAAGGAAGATACGGTTCAAACGCATGATAAGGCGAAGACCGGAATAGAATGTGATTTAGACCCGACAAGTTCGGAGACTTGTATAATATGGGTATATTATACACATTCTGGATTTTGAGATAATAACGATAAGGTTTGACCCGTTTCGGCTAATTTATGTAAACTAGTTACCTAAACCGAACCGAACGCGTATGAAGCGTAACGGGTAACCATAAGAGTCCTAAACAGGTTTCCTAAGTTAACATGCCATAAATATGTCGTGATATCAGTAGGATACCTTCCGTTATGCCCAAAACGAGTTTAATCTCATATTAAGCCCCGTAGGGGTATTTTGGTCATTTTAAAGATTATAAAAGGAATCAATTTATCTTCTGTGATCTGGGTCTGATTAAATCAGTAAAATGGTTTATTTTAACAGGTTATAACATTTGGTTATAAGTCTTATATGTCAAAATAGTTTTAAACCCAAACTATGCGTATAATACGCGTATAAAGCCGTTTTAAGCGACGTACGGGTTAAAATAGGATTCTGAGTTTCCTGATCAGTTAAACAGGTTCAAAACACTCTATTTAATATTTAAAATCAGTAGCAATTGGATTGGTGTCAAAAGGATTTGTAAAACTCATTTTATGGCCGAAAAGGGCATATTCGGTATTTACCGAATTAAGGCACTAATCCTAGCTTATGATCAGTTTAAAAATAATTAAAAATCTTTAAAAATCCCAAAATATTTTATTACATCAGTGGGTAAAAGGTTTGGTGCCAAAAATTGGGTTTAGATAGGCTTTACGCTAATGACGCCGTTTATTTAATAAAAGTGTTTATAAATACGTCATTAAGCATAACTCCTAATCTAGACTTCTGATTTACGTGAAATTTTGCAGACATGTTCAATAATCAGTAACAAAGTTTATTATACTTTCACATCATCAAAAATCTCGTTCTACGGTCATAAGGGCATTATGGTCATTATTTAGGCATTTAACGGAAACGTCGGATAGTTAAGGATTCGGGTAGTATAAACGCAGAGGATTATACTAACATGTAATAAGGTCCTAATGGAACTTTAAGGCATGTCTAAACCTATCAAAACCGGGTCAGAATCGAAGTCAAAGCAGAAAGTCAAACTATGCGACTTTCGGCTCTGAATCGGTTCAAAACAGAGAGTTGTCGAATCAAACAAGCGTAGACAAGTTATTATACTTATTTTCAAGTTATATGTATGTTAAAACAGATTACATGCCCTCTGTATCGTTAATTACATGTTTGATGGTTCGGTTGACTTTTTCAGAAGAAGTTTGACTCGACAAACGACATAGTTAGAACGGGAATCAAAGAGTGCCCTTTTAAGGGTTAATTGCTCATATGATTACCAACTTGTAACATCTTTCGTTTCGACAAAACTCTGGTCCGTTTGTGATTTATCGCTAAGTCAAACCGTAGTTACGACGGTTTGACTTCTAGGCCAAAAACGAATCAAGACTCAATTTAGAAGGGTCAAGGATACTTACGTAAGTCTAATAGATGATTTGGAAGGCTTGTATCAGGTCTTGAGCTCCTCTAAATGTCCAGAAGTTGTAATGAGGTTGTATGTTGCAACATGATAATTTTATAAGAACTTTGATCTTTATCAAATGATGCCAAATGGGTCTAGGGTTGTAATCAGATTTCCAACATGTGTCCCTAAGGCTATAAACCACCTTAGACAAGCCCATAGAATCGAAACTTGCCATTTAAGTCGGTTAAAAAACACAACAGGCAGCTGCCTGTCATTTTTCGCATCTGCAGGTCTGATGCGGCCCGCTTTAGATCTTGACATATGGGAGGCGGGCCGCGTGGCCCATCTGATCAGGTTAAACATGTTTTTCGTTATTGCATTTTGGTCCTTGGTCCCCCGAAAGGTCGTTTTCACTACAATTCTTGCATTATGAGGCTTCAATATTAACATATGGGGGCTTTAGGGCTTATACCACTTTGTCAAGTCCTCGGGTAACTTTGTGATCACCCGAAAAGCCCTAATTTCAAAGTTGACGATTCTAACCCTCACACACGAATTTTATCACAACTTTCTCATACGGTAACGAAACTTGGTGAAATTTTTATGGTACATTCTAGTGAGCATATTCAATCGTTACAAGGCTTCGGGTTTGCTAAAAGGTCACTCAGAGGTATATCTTAACATGTTGACACATTTAACCCCTGTAGTTTGTAATCTCTCACTTTCTTTCACAATACGCTTCGTATGATCCATGACCCATTCGTTTAAGGTTATAAACATCATGTAGGGTTATTGTAAAGTATATTTATTCATTGTTGACACTTTGAACCCTTATATTTACACAGTTTCACTGTTTGTCAACCTTAGTCCTTTTAGAACATTCTTACACACGTTCAAAGGTTATGACACGTGTCAAGACATTATAGGACGTAAATTTTCGAGGTGTTACATCCTCACCCCCTTAAAAGAAATCTCGACCTCGAGATTTACTGAAATAGATAAGGGTACTTTTCTTTCATGGTGGACTCAACCTCCCACGTATACTCGGGACCTCTACGGGCATCCCATTTGACCTTTACAATCGGAACATGCTTCCTTCGAAGCTTCTTATCCCGTCGATCCTCGATCGACAATGGTTTTTCCACGAATTTCAAGCTCTCATCTATATGCACATCTGTATGTGGTATTACCAGTGATTCATCAGCGAAACACTTCTTCAGATTGCAGATGTGGAACACATTGTGAATTCCACTGAGCTCTTCCGGTAAGTTTAACTTATAGGCAACTAACCCGACCCGTTCGATAACCTCGAAAGGTCCTATGTATCTCGGGCTTAGCTTACCTTTCTTACCAAATCGCATCACCCCCTTCCAGGGTGACACTTTAAGTAGGACTTTTTCACCTACTTCGAAGTGAAAATCCTTACGAATTGGATCAGCGTAACTCTTCTGCATATCCCGGGCAGCTTTGAGACGATCGCGAATCTGGACAATCTTGTCCGTCATCTCGAACACTATTTCTGGTCCAGACAATTGGACATCTCCAACTTCCGCCCAACACACGGGCGATCTACACTTTCTACCATATAATGCCTCGAAAGGCGTAGCCTTTATGCTGGTGTGGTAGCTATTGTTGTAGGAGAACTCAATTAGTGGTAAGTTCTTATCCCAACTACCACCCAAATCGATCGCACATGCGCGTAGCATGTCTTCCAACGTTTGAATAGTACGCTCACTTTGACCATCAGTCTGAGGATGGTAAGCCGTACTAAAGTTCAAACGTGTGCCCAAAGATTGTTGGAAGCTTTTCCAAAAATGTGACGTGTATCTAGTATCTCGGTCAGAGATAATAGACACAGGTATGCCATGTAAAGCTACAATCTTATCCACGTACAGTTGGGCTAACATATCGGAGCTGTAAGTCTCCTTGATGGGTAAGAAATGAGCTGACTTAGTCAGTCGGTCAACTATCACCCAGATGGTGTCATTTCCTTTCCTTGTCTTGGGTAACTTGGTGATAAAATCCATAGTTACCATTTACCACTTCCAAGTAGGAAGTTCAGGCTGTTGTAGCAAACCTGACGGTTTTTGATGTTCTGCCTTGACTTGCGCACACGTCAAGCATTTAGCTACATAGGTAGCTACAGACTTCTTCAAGCCTATCCACCAATAATTCGCCCTTAGATCCTGGTACATCTTATTGGCTCCAGGATGAACGGAGTATTTAGAACTATGGGCTTCCTGGAGAATAACATCTCGTAGTCCTCCATAAATTGGAACCCATATCCGTCCATTCAATCTAAGAATTCCATCCTTGCTAAGTGTTAACTGCTCCTCAGTCACCCCTAGCTTTTCGTTAGGATAGTTAGCTTCCAACACAGCTTCCTTCTGTGCAGTTAACAACCTTTCTATCAAATTGTTCTTTATTTCCATCCGCTTGGCATTAATTCGGATGGGTTTCACCTTCTCCTTTCGACCCAAGGCATCGGCGACTACATTCGCCTTGCCGGGATGGTATCTTATTTCACAATCGTAATCATTCAGAGTTTCCATCCAACGGCGTTGCCTCATGTTCAAGTCCTTCTGGTTGAACAGATGTTGAAGGCTCTTGTGATCAGAATAAATCACACATTTGATTCCATATAAGTAGTGCCTCCACAGTTTTAGTGCGAATACAACGGCACCCAACTCCAAGTCATGGGTGGTGTAATTCTTTTCGTGCACCTTTAACTGGCGTGAAGCATATGCAATGACTTTGTCTTTCTGCATAAGCACACATCCCATCCCGGTGTGTGATGCATCACAATAAACTACAAACTCCTCTATTCCATCAGGCAATGTCAGTACTGGAGCATTGCTCAACTTTTGTTTCAGAATATCGAAGGATTCCTGCTGCTTAGGACCCCAATCAAACTTAATCTTCTTACGCGTCAGCGAAGTCAGGGGTGCAGCAATCCTTGAGAAGTTTTCAATGAATCGCCTATAGTATCCTGCCAAACCTAGGAAGCTACGTATTTCTGTAGGCGTCTTTGGCTCATGCCAATTCATGACAGCTTCAACTTTAGCGGGATCTACTTGGATACCACGCTCACTAACAACATGTCCAAGAAATTGGACTTCCCGAAGCCAAAATTCACACTTCGAGAACTTGGCATAGAGCTTTTCTTTATGAAGTAGTTCCAGAATGCAGTGAAGATGCTTCTCATGGTCAGCTTGGTTCTTTGAGTAGATGAGAATGTCGTCGATGAAGACGATGACGAATTTATCTAAGTGCGGCTTGCAAACGCAATTCATGAGATCCATGAACGCGGCCGGTGCATTAGTGAGCCCAAAAGGCATCACTAGGAACTCGTAATGACCATAACGAGTCCTAAATGCTGTTTTGTGCACGTATTCATCTCTAACCTTCAATTGATGGTAGCCTGACCTCAAGTCAATCTTCGAGAAGAAACTTGCCCCTTGAAGTTGATCGAACAGATCGTCGATTCTTGGCAAAGGATACCTATTCTTGATAGTGACCTTATTAAGCTCGCGGTAGTCGATGCACAGACGCATCGATCCATCCTTCTTCTTGACAAATAAAACTGGTGCTCCCCAAGGAGACGAACTAGGTTTGATGAAACCTTTGGCTAGCAATTCATCTAGCTGCGTTCTCAATTCCTTCATCTCTGTTGGTGCCAACCTATAAGGCGCCCTTGCAACTGGTGCTGATCCAGGAATAATGTCAATTCTGAATTCTACCTGCCTATCTGGTGGCAAACCAGGTAATTCTTCAGGAAATACTTCAGGGTATTCAGAAATGACGGGGATATCCCCAATCTTGGGCTTCGGCTCATCAATTATTACTTGTGCCATGTAGATGACACAACCCTTCTTCAAACATTTAGAGTCTTTGAGCATAGACATTTTCTCGGGTAGCCCATACTGGGTATCTCCTTGGATAGTAAGTGATTCACCAGACGGAGTCTTGATCATCACTTGCTTCTTATTGCAAATAATCTGGGCCTGGTTATGAGATAACCAGTCCATACCCAAAACTATGTCAAAACCGGCTAGTTTTAAAGGAAGTAGGGACAAAGGAAAAGAGTGGTTCTTAATGGATATGAAACATCCATCTAATAAGGTTGAAGCGGTTTCTAAAGTGCCATCAGCTAGTTCCACCTCATACTTCACACTTAAAGTCTTAACAGGTAATTTCAACAATTCACAAAACTTATTATCTACGAACGACTTATCAGCGCCTGAATCAAATAACACTCTCGCATAAACATCATTTACGAGAAAGGTACCTGTTATCACATTGTCGTCCTTGACGGCTTCCTTAGCATCCATCCTGAAGACCCTAGCATTGGTCTTCTTAGTCTCTTCGGGCTTCTTGGCGTATTTTGGGCAATTACTCTTGATGTGCCCCTTTTCATTGCAACCGTAGCAGGTCGCATCCTTTATCTTTTTGCAATCCAAGGTTTGTGTTCCTTGGACTTGTACAACCCACAAGCAAAAGCTTTCGATTGTGAATTCGAATTTGATTCAAACCTGCACTTCCCAAAGTGCTGCCTCTTGTAGATTTTACATCTGGGTTTTTCACCCGACTGCTGACCATCCTTCCTAAATCCTGACCCCTTCTTATGGTCATTGTTTCCCTTCTGCTTCTTGTCTGAACGTCGTGAGTTGTCATCCTCACGCTTCCTCTTTTCAGTATCAGTGTTCCTCTGCGACCTCAGCCTGACAGCATCTAAGGTAAGGGACAACGATATGTCCGCTACTGACCGAAAAGTGGTTGGTCTGGAGGCCTTCACACTTACTTTGATCTCCGGGGCCAAACCCCCCGATAAAACGAGCTATACGTTTAGGCTCCGGAGTTACCAAATATGGAACCAACCTTGACAAAGTGTTGAAACTGGTAAGGTAGGCCTGACAGTCTAGGTTTCTCATGACCCGCGACAAGAAGTCAGATTCAATTCTCTCAACCTCGTGTTGAGGGCAGAAATTTTCCTTGATCAGTGCAATGAACTCTTCCCAGGTCATATTATACAACGGGATTTTCCCCGTAGCTTGGATCAAAGATCTCCACCAAGCTAATGCTTCTCCCTTGAAAGACTGTGAGACAAACTTCACAATATCCCTATTATGGCAACCACTGATATCCACCACAGTATCCATCTCGTCCAACCAAGTCAAGCAATCAACAACTCCTTTTTCCCCAGTGAAGTCCCTGGGTTTGCACGAAACGAAGTACTTATAGGTGCAACCCCTATTACGGGGTTCTTGATCCTGTATGACTCTTTGGGATGGAACACTCCTTCGGTTTGATGAGTGGTGAGAATTACTGTTGTGGGCAGTGTGGGTCCTGGAGGGTGTTCTAGAGTGTGGAGCAGATTGGGTCCTTGCACGGGTACCACTGGACTCATGGAGCTGTCTATCCATAGCTCGATTTACGGCATTATCTATCATTGCCTGCAATTCTGTACCCGCTACATTTACTCGGGCATTATCATGCACTATCCCTGGGTGACTGTTGACCTCGTTTGAGCCTGCCATGTAGCTTGAACTGTAACATATCGACAATAATTTATTGGTGAGTTTATTATAGAATTGTCTTTTATGGCAATTTTATTAACCGTGGTAACATAGACCATATATGGTTAATTTATTACTCACATTTATTTAGGATTTCTAATATAATTTATCCTAATATAAAACAATAACAGTTTTATTAGCACATAAGGCCTAGTCACAGGGACAATTTAAATTATAAGCTATGATTTCAGAGAATCAAAGCATGAAGGTTTGAACAAAGTTCATTACCTTTATCAGACAGGGTCACAGACTAATACTGTCTTTTGTCTCATATGAAAATGAGAAGGGCCCGTAGGCATTCCGTTACCAATGGATGGTAAAAAGAACTGATCATATCTATTAATGATTTAACCCCTGATTCAGAGATCATTTAATTGGGTTTGGAATCTTTGAAAAGATCCATATATAATAATAACACGTGTGTTTTTAATGAATCAAGTCTGCCAGGAGTGTTAACATGTTTTCAGATGTTAACAGGGATTTGAATCTTTTTAACGAGTTTTACCATCTGGGCCAGGTCTTAAAATGACATGCAGGCTAGGTTATACTTTTAAGATCCTTAATTAAAAATAGCATAGGCAGATAGATTTTAAAAGGAATGATTCCGATTTATTTAATTCATATATAATTTAATTATGCATAGCATAGTAAAGATGAAATTTATAAACTTACATTCCATTAAAATTTAAAAGTAGTACACTTTGCCCTAAACAGGACTTTTCACATAAACACATGCCCACGCAGGAGCTATACAGATAATACATGTCCTCACAGGGACGGTTTACAAAAGTAAATGTCCACGCAGGGACTAATAGAGACAAGTCCACGTAGGGACTAAGTACAAAGGTAGATGTCCACGCAGGGACTACATACACACATAAATAAATGTCCACGTAGGGACTTGATTTAAACAAGGAAATACAATAATACATATTGGGATTTAACGATCCCGTTTCTTCTTTCCCTTCAGCAAATTTGCCAAGCCACTCATGAATCCCTCATTCTTCTTACGCTCTCTCTGGAGGTCTCGCTCAACCCTGCCCAGTCTTTGACGGAGATCCTCCTGCTCTGGTGGAGAAAACCGTGGTGGCTGGTACTGTGGCGGCGGCTGAGCAGGTACTTGATACCCTCGAGCTGGATGTCCCATTCCCCAAGGGGTTCCATATGGTCCCTCAGGGTTTTGGGCAAGATAGTTTGCTGCCACTAGGTATGGGTCGGCCTCGGCATAATTATAGTTATGGTATGATGGCGGTCCGTAAGGGTTGTAAGCTGCCGGAGCAGTATAAGCAGGGATAGGGTGGCCAAAACCCGGTGATGGCGGTGCAATAGGTGCCGAATTCACCTCTGAAACTGGAACTGAAGGTCCACCCATTTGTGGGCCTTCATCTATAGGCGGGTAGTGGCTGCCGCTAGAGTGTTGAGGTGAGTTGAGACGAAAATCCACTTCTCGTGCTGAGATTCGTGCGCCAGTCCTCCTACGTCTTGGTGGTTCTAGAGGCTCTAGATGTACTGGCGGCGGTGGAGGCGGTGGCGTGACGCCTCGAAACGTGGATCCCCAGAGGGATCTTGCTGCACGAAACGTGGACCCCCAGAGGGATCTTGCTGCTGCTGCTGTGGCGGCTGCTGGTGAGGTGATGAGTGTTCAGATGGTGTATAGTACCACTCACACCGTTCGAACCGTGCCATGTGACTATCTGGACCTTGGTATGGTGTTCCATGAAAAGACGAACCGTCTGAGATCACAAAAGGATGGTTCAAGGATCCGGTTGAAGCCTCGACGGGATCTGTGTCCTCGTCCATATCTTGATCACCAGAAAAGTGATCCTCCGGTCCTAGTGGGTTAAAACCCACGTGTTCTGGTAGGTACTCTGCTGGGTTAAACTGGCCCTGAAAGACAGGAGTAGGGTCGCGGAAGGAATCTTGCGATGCGGATCGCTGTAACGGTATATATGAAGGTTGCGGGTTGTTGGGCTCATTCTCGGACTGGGGCCCAAAAGAGTGATAATATGGAGGCGTGGAGCTATGTGACGTGGATTGTCTAGCAGGCTCCTCATAGATCCTCCAAGGTTCTCGCGGATCTATACTCCTTGTAACAGAAGGAGTTCGCCGGCCTGAAGGCCCGGCCTCGTGGTCGTTAGGGGCGCTGATCGGCGCTTTTCCTCGATCTCCTCGTCTGAATCTTGGCGGCATTGCTAAACCTATTAATATAACAAAGGTAATGACAAGGAAAAATAAAGGACAAAATTTAAATTAAAATAAAAGCATTTTGGATTATTCCTAAGTTCTTTGTCTAGACTCGAAGATTTAGGAATGTGCAATTGTGTAACTGATATTAAACACAAAAGTCTAGTGTTTAATTCACTCAGTGTTGGCTCTGATACCAACCTGTCACACCCCGATTTTCCACGTGTTACCGGTGGGCCCGGTAGGGGAGTATCGTGACGTGGTTGGCAACATAATAGTTAAACAACACAATATTTATATGCACAGCGGAAGCAAAGTATAGATTCATTTCAACCAAACGATATTGTAATATTAAGTATCACAAGTAGTTGAATATAAATCCACAGGTAGAACAAAATAAAAGGAAACAGTGTTCAACAGTCTATGACATCCAAGCTTGCGAGACTTATTGTGGATGCTAGGAGACAAGTCAGCCTATTACGCGTAGTACCTGCACTTAACCTTTTTAAGAAAAATACGTCAGTTTACACTGGTAAATACAATCAACCGACTCATTTTGAAAAGAGTTTAAGAAAATGCATTTAAGGCACAAGGCACAAATAATATTTTATAACTTGGGATAATTATTTAAATATATAAACTTGTAAAGGATTTACATGTTCCTTATGCGTTCAGTAGCCTGGATCGAGCCGGGTTAAAGATCAATAGACACACCACTTTAATTAATGAGACACTGACAGGTGTACGCCTACACCTGAGTGCTAAGGTCGTGGCCATTTCGTAAAATGATGCCAGGGATATCCGGGACATGGTCATTAACCCCCCAAAGGCTTTAAGCAAACAAAACAATTTAAACGGTCATCTCGATAATACTTAACCCCCAAAACGATTAAGGTCGAAATGCCCGACCAAGCAGTATTTTATATACCGTACCCCAAGCCCGTATAGGGAAAATAAGTTAAAAGTATTTACCTGAGCTAAATATAAATTCAATCCCAGCCGTATCAAATCAGCAAGTACAGATAGCTTTTACTGGGCTCCTAAATCTGGAACGAATGTTTTTAATAACCTATTAGAATCCTAACGGGTCTTTAATTAAGTCATGACTTAGACCGGTTAGTTTTCAAAAGGAAGATACGGTTCAAACGCATGATAAGGCGAAGACCGGAATAGAATGTGATTTAGACCCGACAAGTTCGGAGACTTGTATAATATGGGTATATTATACACATTCTGGATTTTGAGATAATAACGATAAGGTTTGACCCGTTTCGGCTAATTTATGTAAACTAGTTACCTAAACCGAACCGAACGCGTATGAAGCGTAACGGGTAACCATAAGAGTCCTAAACAGGTTTCCTAAGTTAACATGCCATAAATATGTAGTGATATCAGTAGGATACCTTCCGTTATGCCCAAAACGAGTTTAATCTCATATTAAGCCCCGTAGGGGTATTTTGGTCATTTTAAAGATTATAAAAGGAATCAATTTATCTTCTGTGATCTGGGTCTGATTAAATCAGTAAAATGGTTTATTTTAACAGGTTATAACATTTGGTTATAAGTCTTATATGTCAAAATAGTTTTAAACCCAAACTATGCGTATAATACGCGTATAAAGCCGTTTTAAGCGACGTACGGGTTAAAATAGGATTCTGAGTTTCCTGATCAGTTAAACAGGTTCAAAACACTCTATTTAATATTTAAAATCAGTAGCAATTGGATTGGTGTCAAAAGGATTTGTAAAACTCATTTTATGGCCGAAAAGGGCATATTCGGTATTTACCGAATTAAGGCACTAATCCTAGCTTATGATCAGTTTAAAAATAATTAAAAATCTTTAAAAATCCCAAAATATTTTATTACATCAGTGGGTAAAAGGTTTGGTGCCAAAAATTGGGTTTAGATAGGCTTTACGCTAATGACGCCGTTTATTTAATAAAAGTGTTTATAAATACGTCATTAAGCATAACTCCTAATCTAGACTTCCGATTTACGTGAAATTTTGCAGACATGTTCAATAATCAGTAACAAAGTTTATTATACTTTCACATCATCAAAAATCTCGTTCTACGGTCATAAGGGCATTATGGTCATTATTTAGGCATTTAACGGAAACGTCGGATAGTTAAGGATTCGGGTAGTATAAACGCAGAGGATTATACTAACATGTAATAAGGTCCTAATGGAACTTTAAGGCATGTCTAAACCTATCAAAACCGGGTCAGAATCGAAGTCAAAGCAGAAAGTCAAACTATGCGACTTTCGGCTCCGAATCGGTTCAAAACAGAGAGTTGTCGAATCAAACAAGCGTAGATAAGTTATTATACTTATTTTCAAGTTATATGTATGTTAAAACAGATTACACGCCCTCTGTATCGTTAATTACATGTTTGATGGTTCGGTTGACTTTTTCAGAAGAAGTTTGACTCGACAAACGACATAGTTAGAACGGGAATCAAAGAGTGCCCTTTTAAGGGTTAATTGCTCATATGATTACCAACTTGTAACATCTTTCGTTTCGACAAAACTCTGGTCCGTTTGTGATTTATCGCTAAGTCAAACCGTAGTTACGACGGTTTGACTTCTAGGCCAAAAACGAATCAAGACTCAATTTAGAAGGGTCAAGGATACTTACGTAAGTCTAATAGATGATTTGGAAGGCTTGTATCAGGTCTTGAGCTCCTCTAAATGTCCAGAAGTTGTAATGAGGTTGTATGTTGCAACATGATAATTTTATAAGAACTTTGATCTTTATCAAATGATGCCAAATGGGTCTAGGGTTGTAATCAGATGTCCAACATGTGTCCCTAAGGCTATAAACCACCTTAGACAAGCCCATAGAATCGAAACTTGCCATTTAAGTCGGTTAAAAAACACAACAGGCAGCTGCCTGTCATTTTTCGCATCTGCAGGTCTGATGCGGCCCGCTTTAGATCTTGACATATGGGAGGCGGGCCGCGTGGCCCATCTGATCAGGTTAAACATGTTTTTCGTTATTGCATTTTGGTCCTTGGTCCCCCGAAAGGTCGTTTTCACTACAATTCTTGCATTATGAGGCTTCAATATTAACATATGGGGGCTTTAGGGCTTATACCACTTTGTCAAGTCCTCGGGTAACTTTGTGATCACCCGAAAAGCCCTAATTTCAAAGTTGACGATTCTAACCCTCACACACGAATTTTATCACAACTTTCTCATACGGTAACGAAACTTGGTGAAATTTTTATGGTACATTCTAGTGAGCATATTCAATCGTTACAAGGCTTCGGGTTTGCTAAAAGGTCACTCAGAGGTATATCTTAACATGTTGACACATTTAACCCCTGTAGTTTGTAATCTCTCACTTTCTTTCACAATACGCTTCGTATGATCCATGACCCATTCGTTTAAGGTTATAAACATCATGTAGGGTTATTGTAAAGTATATTTATTCATTGTTGACACTTTGAACCCTTATATTTACACAGTTTCACTGTTTGTCAACCTTAGTCCTTTTAGAACATTCTTACACACGTTCAAAGGTTATGACACGTGTCAAGACATTATAGGACGTAAATTTTCGAGGTGTTACAACTGATTATTGCATGTTCTGGTTAGACTTATGTTCGGTTGCCTGTAGGTTAATAACATGGCTTCAGAATTTATATTATGTCACCCGAGCATGTTTGAATTGTCATTAGGGCGTCAACGACGTGACACTATTTGTGACAGTGCGTAATAAAAGCTCACGACGTCTCTTGCTCGTGCTTGTGTAGCACCTTAGCCCCTAAAGGCGTATAGATCGACAGCTTTGGTTTGAGGTTGAATTTGAATTTGTTGTGTGGACATGGGATAATGGGTGGACACCACACTCACCGTCTCATAGGAGCATGGACTGGCGAGTTGTGTACCCATTTGTTTAGGCTCGTGGGTCTTCCATCTCACATGACTAATGCATTATCATGCGTAATCTTGTCATGTGGTATTTGTGTCTACATATGTTATCTTTTATGTTTATGTTTATGTTTATGTTTCTAATTATGTTCATAATCTGATTCTGTTTTGCGTTAGTTATATCTTTGTTGACTCAGTATCTATACCGATTTGTATCAATGTTCGTCTCAATGTCAGTATCAGTTTCGATTTAGATTCAGATTCCATGTTATATGTTTAGTTTGTATATGTCAGCATCTATCATTAGTGTAAGTTTCATAGTCAATTCAGACTCAGTTCTGTTATGTTTTGCTTCCGTTGGTTGGCTTTTACGTGTGTTATAGATTCCTCCATTACAGAGCGATTTTTGGCTAAACCGTAGTTTTCGTGCTGTGTTTGTATTATTTGTTTGACAGATAATCTGGAAAAATCGGGGAATTAGTAGAGAGTGCTTTGAAAATCAAGATTTTCTTTCTTTCTGGATTGTAATAAAAAGTAACTGGGATCTTATTGATGTGAGATTAAATATATTATTTATGTAATATTTAATCTTGTAGCCTTTATAATCATTTATATTATATTAGATCAAAATATATTAATAACCTATTAATAATTAGTTGGTAATTGTTGATGGACCATATTACCCTTATTAACTAATTAGGTTTCCTCTTGGGTGTATAAATAAGGAGCTTATTAGAGAGTTAAAGGTTAGACATATATACAATACACACAACCCTCATAACATCAAATTCGTCTCTCTCTCCCTAACCGAAATCAACCCTACGTTCGGTTTCATCACGATCATCATCTTACACCCTAAGGAGGAACCAGATCATCCTGACAAGTATGTCGAACTCAATGGCTGCATATCTGACTGGATTCTCTACTGGCCTGTCTGCTGTAACAGGTATGTGATTCATGTTTTCCATTATGTTTAAACAGAACTGATCAACATGTGGTATCAGAGCATATGTTGATAAATCAGTTCTGTTTTTCGTATCCATCATTCTGGGATCATAATCTGGAAAACAGAAAATTTTTTAAAGCCTTATAAAATCTCGGCTGTTTCGAGTCCTTGTTGCCGAAATCACTGTTTTCGGAAGAAGTTGGTTAATATATTGATTCGAAATCATAATGGGTAAAACTAATATTCGAGATTTGATAACAGAACTATTAAAATCTAGATTTCGGAACCTAGAATTATGTTTTTATTTTTTAGGGTTCATCATAATGTTCTAAGAAAACTCGAAAAATTCCCTAAATTTTGGAATATAATTTGGATTAGTGGGTGTTTTTCTTGATTTTGATCTTAATTTTATCTATTAAAATTTCGAAAACTGTTAATAGATTTCAGTTATTATTTTCGAAATCATTTGATAAGTTTAGATCAAAAAATAAAATAGGAAACACTATCCCACAATCCCTTAAATTTCGAGTTTCAGTTATTATCACAATAAACAGCCTTAACAGTGGTTTCGAAATTATAAATGTAACTAATCGCACAAGTTCCCTTCAGTCGTACAAGATCAGATCAGATATGATCTGATCGCACAAGACATTCGCACAAGATCAGATCACATGAGATATGATCTGATCGCACAAGGGAAATCGCACAAGACAGTCGCACAAGATTTGTACAACTAATTAAGCATATTGTACAAGTTAAGACTGCATAATCGCACAAGATTTGTGGATCGCACAAGATTTGTGGATCGCACAAGACTTGTGGATCGCACAAGGCATTACTGATCACACAAGTTATTGGGCCTTACGGATCGCACAAGTTATTGGGCCTTACGGATCGCACAAGTTATTGGGCCTTAATGATCGCACAAGTTATGGGCTTTACTGATCGCACAAAACTTGGGCATTACTGATCGCACAAGACTCGAAACCTCATTATTTTAAGCTGTTTAATGTGAACTAAAATTTTTTACAAAACCAAAATAGCTTAACTTGAATGAGCTTCTGATGTATTAATTCTGGCCAAAGCTGATTTAATACATCTATTTATTATTCAAGTATTATAAAAGCTATGTTAAGTATGCATTACAAACGTGAAATGTCTTAATTCTGGCCAAAGCTGATTTAATTCATTTATGTTTAGCATGCTTGACAAGTGCATCACTAAAGTGATTGTCTCATTTCAGGCCAAAGCTGATTTGTCACGATTACTTTGCACACATACTTAAATGATTACACTTCTGGCCAAAGCTGATTTGTTTTTGTTTAAGTAGGATTTTACTAAGTCTATTATTTTGATGTTAGTAATAGACATTATCACAGCTTCATAATTAAAATGGTCATTATTTATGCCTGCCTTAGTATAACATGCCCTTAGATCACATTAGGACTTCTTCCTTAGTATCATAACTTGCTCATCTTATTTCCACTATCAGCCCCCAATTGCGGGATTCCACCTTTGACTGGTGATAACTTTGCTACATGGAAGGATGCTCTCATGCTTACGCTTGGGCTGCTGGACTTTGATTATGCTCTAAGAGAGAATAAGCCAGCGGACCTTACTGCTACAAGTACTGCTGCTGAGCAGATAGTTCATGATAAATGGACTAGGTGTAACCGCATGTCTCTCATGTTCATGAAGCAGTCCATTCATAACTCAATCAGAGGAGCCATTCCTGATTCTGAAGATGCTAAAACCTATTTGGCTTCTGTGGAGGATCAGTTCAAGGGAACATCAAAAGCACACGCTAGTACTCTTATCCTCAAGCTGGTGACAACTAAGTATGATGGGAGGAGCGGCATTCGCGAACACATCATGATGATGCATGACATGGCCAATAAGCTGAAGGGCCTAGAGATGGAGATCAGTGATGGTTTTCTTGTTCACTTCATCATCACTTCGCTTCCTTCGTCCTATGAAGCATTTAAGATCAATTACAACACTCAGAAGGACAAATGGACGATGAGTGAGCTGATGGCTATGTGCGTGCAGGAGGAAGAGTGTATGAAGATGGATCGCACTACTGATGTTGCTAACTTCACCACCTCCAGCTCTAAGAAGAGGAAGAACACTTATCAAAGAAAGGATGCTTCTAAGGTCCAAAAGCCAAATCCAAATTCTCATACAAGTGCACCTTCCAGCTCTAAGAACTCCTTAGGCAAACCCTACTGCAAGTTCTGTAAGAAAACAGGACATAAGCAAAAGGAATGCCCTGACTTCAAGGAGTGGCTGGCTAAGAAAGGTAACGATTTTTTCATGATACTTGAGTCCTTTAATTTAAATGTTCCTGCTAATTCTTGGTGGTTTGATTCTGGTTCTATGGTTCATGTTACCAATTCACTTCAGGGATTCCTTACAATCCGGAAGCTGGGAAGAAACCAAAGAACACTTAAAGTTGGAGATGATCGGGAATTAGAAGTGAAGGACATAGGAACATTACAATTATTTTTGAAAACTGGTTTATGTATTAAACTTTATGATACCTTATATGTTCCTGAGGTAACTCGGAACCTTGTATCAGGACCAAAGTTAGACATGGACGGTTTTGTCATTTCTCATGGTCATCGCAAACTCTCTATTCTCTATGATTCCGTTGTTTATGGTACTGGCATTCTGGATGGTGGTCTCTATAGATTAGAACTAGATGATAATTTTTCCAAATCTTTGTTGTCATATAATATTAATGAATCACTCACAAAGATGAAACAGGTTCAAGACTTAGAGACTTCATCTATGTTGTGGCATCAACGTTTAGGCCACATCTCAAGAGAACGATTAAATCGTCTCGTAAAGGATGAAGTCTTACCTCCTCTCGATTTTACTGATTTTGGAACATGTGTCAAATGTCTCAAAGGCAAAATGACATTAGCAAATAAGAAAGGTGCCACTAGGAGCTCTAATTTATTAGAACTCATTCATACTGACATTAGTGGTCCTTACCAAATTGTTGGCATAACAGGACATACTTCATTTATCACTTTCATTGATGATTATTCTCGTTACATGTACTTGTATCTTATTAAGGAAAAGTCTGAATCTCTTACAACTTTTAAAGATTATAAAGCTGAAGTTGAAAAGCAATTAGATCGTCAGATTAAAGTTGTGAGATCAGATAGAGGCGGTGAATATTATGGAAGACATACTGATGTGGGTCAAGCTCCTGGTCCATTTTATGAGTTTTATAAGGGCCAGGGGATTGTGAACCAATACACCATGCATGGTACACCTCAGCAGAATGGTGTCGCTGAACGAAGAAATCGTACCCTTATGAACATGGTGCGCAGTATGTTAGCCAACACTATTTTACCATTATTTCTCTGGACTGAAGCGTTAAAAGCAGCTGTTCATATACTCAATAGAGTTCCTTCTAAGTCTGTTCCTAAAACTCCTTATGAACTTTGGACAGGAAGGAAACCGAGTCTTAAATATATGAAAGTATGGGGCTGCATTGCTGAAGCAAAACTCTATAATCCTTTCCTAAGGAAACTTGACCCCAAAACAGTTACCTGTTTCTTTATTGGGTATCCTGATCATTCGAAGGGTTATCGTTTCTATTGTCCTTCCCATGTCACCCGTATTGTTGAAACCAAGCGTGCTGCATTCCTGGAGGATTTCAAGGTCAGTGGGAGCAGTACCAACCCTTACGAAGAATTGCAAGAAGTACAAGACGCGGGGGGAGAGACTCGTCGCTTACCATTACTCCGTTTACTCCTCTTGTACCCCATGCAACTACACCTGAAGCCACTGCACAAATTCCATCTCCACAATCAGAACCCATTATACCTCATAACGAAGGCACATCAAACGCTCAAAACCAAGACAACGCTGAACCCGATAATCAACTCAGGAGGTCATCTAGGCAAAGAAGGCCTACTAATTGGGATGATTATGTTACCTACCTGACTGAAATGGATGCTGGAAAGCTCAATGATCATATCTCTTATAATGAAGCCATTAGCAGTGATCAGTCTTCTGAATGGAACAAAGCAATGATTGATGAGCTTGAATCCATGAAGAAAAATGACGTTTGGGATTTAGTCGAATTACCCAATGGTGCCAAACCTGTAGGTTGTAAATGGGTGTTCAAAACAAAACTGGATCCGAATGGGAACGTTGAACGCTACAAAGCGAGATTGGTTGCAAAGGGCTACACTCAGAAAGAGGGAATTGATTATCAAGAGACGTTTTCACCTGTCTCTCGTAAAGATTCATTAAGGATCGTTATGGCCCTAGTAACTCATTTTCATTTAGAGCTGCATCAGATGGACATCAAAACTGCTTTCCTTAACGGAGACTTAGACGAAGATGTTTACATGAAACAACCTGAAGGTCAGGAGCATCTAGTCTGTAAGTTAAAGAAATCCATTTATGGGTTAAAACAAGCATCACGTCAATGGTACCTTAAGTTTGATGAAGTCATGAAGAGGCAAGGTTTTATGAAGAATCAAGTGGATCAATGCACCTACCTCAAGATGAGTAACTTCGACATGAAGGATCTCGGAGATGCTTCTTACGTCATTGGCATCGAAATTCACCGAGATAGACACAAAGGGATCTTAGGATTGTCTCAAAAGACTTACATAGATCGTGTCCTTACACGTTACAACATGCAACAGTGCAAACCCTCAGTCGCTCCAGTAGTTAAGGGAGATGTTTTCGGTTCATTCCAGTGTCCGACAACAGAGGTTGAAAAGGAGCAAATGAGCCAGATACCTTACGCGTCAGTAGTCGGGAGCCTGATGTATGCTCAAGTCTGTACTCGCCCAGATATCGCTTACATTGCTGGAATGCTAGGTCGTTATCAGACTAATCCTGGCCTAGATCACTGGAAAGCAGCTAAGAAGGTCCTTAGATATCTGCAAGGGACGAAAGACTATAAACTGACTTATAGAAGAAGTGATCACTTAGAAGTGGTAGGTTATTCTGATTCTGACTTTGCAAAATGCAAAGATGACAAGAAATCCACTTCAGGCTACATCTTTATGTTAGCAGGCGGACCTATCTCATGGAAGAGTCATAAACAACAGTTAACTACAACTTCCACAATGATGGCAGAGTACATTGCTGTTTACAACGCAACCTGTCATGGAATGTTGCTTAGAAATCTGATCACTGGACTCAAAATAGTTAATTCCATTTCTAGACCATTGAAGCTTTACTGTGATAACTCAGCTGCCGTTAGTTTCTCGAACAGTAACAGTTCGACTGGAGCTGGTTTATATCTTGATACAAAATATTTGTTCGTACGTGAACGAGTTGAGGAAAATAATCTTTGTATTGAGTATATTAGTACTAAAGATATGCTTGCGGATCTGATGACTAAAGGTCTCTCACCTAAAGTTTTCGAAGAACATGTATCGAATATGTGACTTACTAAAGACCTTGTTTAATGGCATATTGTACTAGCTTATGTTTTAATTAATAAAATTTCCTCAGTTTGATTTTGTATGTCTCTAACATATGTTCTGCCGGTGTAATGACATATAGACAAATATAAATACAAATTAGACGCTAAAGGGCTTATACATATTTTGATCGTAACTATTAGGTTTTAAATTGAGGCTATAGTATGACTAATGGGGGTCCTGAGTCGAATGATGATTCAACGGCTGTATTTATCTGCTATAGTTCTTGGTTTAAGGCTAAAATGAGTGTTAACTCCTGGCCAGGCTTACCTAATACTCATGATAAATGATTACTCGGCTAAATGGGAGAATGTGAGATTAAATATATTATTTATGTAATATTTGTAATATTTAATCTTGTAGCCTTTATAATCATTTATATTATATTAGATCAAAATATATTAATAACCTATTAATAATTAGTTGGTAATTGTTGATGGACCATATTACCCTTATTAACTAATTAGGTTTCCTCTTGGGTGTATAAATAAGGAGCTTATTAGAGAGTTAAAGGTTAGACAAATATACAATACACACAACCCTCATAACATCAAATTCGTCTCTCTCTCCCTAACCGAAATCAACCCTACTTTCGGTTTCATCACCATCATCATCTTACACCCTAAGGAGGAACCAGATCATCCTGACAAGTAGGTCGAACTCAATGGCTGCATCTCTGACTGGATTCTCTGCTGGCGTGTCTGCTGTAACAGGTATGTGATTCATGTTTTCCATTATGTTTAAACAGAACTAATCAACAATTGATTAAATTGTTTGGATTGATTTTTGGGTTTGATATATGTAATACGTCATCCTGTTCCGGGTTAGGTGTGTTACAATAAATAATAATGATTATTATGTGAATTTATATTTATTATATTAAATAAAAATTATATAAATAAAAAGCTCATTAAGGATCACAAGCCAGCTCAAGCTTGATACGTGAAGCTCAGACTTGAACACATTTATCCTATGATTATCAATAAAAGCTCGAGCTCAGGTTCAGGCTCGTTTAAGCTCGGCTCGTGTCGAATTTTAGCCAGCTCGAGCCAATCTCGAGTAGATCTGTGATTCCTTCTCCCTTAGCCCTTGGCTTTGTAATATAATTTCCATTAAAAAAAAAAGCAAAAAGATTTGTATTTATTACTTTTTTATTCAGTTTTGAGTCTTGTGCAAATAATGCTTTAGAGATAAAAATAGAAAATATTGAATTCATGCCAATTAATTTCCATCTCCTCCTATAAATACAACTCTCATCCCATCAAAATCCCAACAATATACATCATGAAAAAATGGCAAATCTTGCTCATTTTTCTTATATCTTTACAAATGGTTTTCATGTACATTATGTACCACAAGACCGAACATTATTTCTCCATACAAGGTGTTACATACCAAATCCGTGTCGTTAACGGTTTCACCAACAACTCTTCTGTCCCTCTAGTCATCTGGTGCACCTCACAAGATGGTGTCGATATGGGTGGCCGAGCCCTTCAAGAAGGCGACGACTACACTTGGTACGCTCGGCTCACTTTCTGGACCTCCGCCCCGGGTTACTCTTGCACCGTAAAGTGGGACCAAACCCGAAAGACCTTTGAACCTTTTCAGGGGCACCAAGGCAGACATAGGTGTGGAACTCATAGGAAATGTTTGTGGCTGGTCAAGGAAGATGGGATCTATTTCGGCAATGATGAGTCTAATTGGGTTAAAGATTTTTCATGGAGAAAAATATAGTATGTGTTTGCTGACCATTTTAAGGAAGAAAAAAAAAAAGATTTTGAAGCTTTTGTTTTTTGAACGACTATATTTTTTAATCTCTGTCGTCTGTGTGACTTGAACCTAAAGATTTCGTAGTTGGTCACAACGTTTTTGTTTTCCTTACAACCACTAATGTGTTTTTGTAAAATCGTTTGTTCTTCTTTTAGTTTTATAATTTAATCAATGATTAGTAGACTATAGTAGATCATCATACTCAGTAAATCTCATTAATAACAAAGCTAAGTTAGGGTCTGAGGAGGGTAAATGTAGACAGCCTTACCTCTACACGTAGAATAGAGAGGCTAATGTGCATTTATTAGTAAATCGACTTTATGATATTTTAAAATTGCATAGAGTGTTTTCATTATTTGATTACCTTTTTGGTTGTATACATTAAACATTAATAAATATATAGATTTATTCATTTAAAGATTTGCTTTAAATATGAGAAATTATATATTTACTTCCTCTTAGGGTTGTTTGTTTACCTCTTAATGAGTCTCTTAATGGTTCAGATCTCTTACTGGTTCAGCACATAATGGTTCAGACTGTTTGTTTCATGAACAGATGTCTGGATGGTTCAGACATTTGCCTCTGAATGGTTAAGATATATATGAAGAGTCTGAATGGTTAAGACCTCTAATCTGAATTAGTCAGACATTTGCTTGTGAACAGTTAAGCATTATACAGCCTCTTAATGGTCCAGACCTTTTACTGGTTCAGCACTCAATGGTTCAGACCTCTTACTGATTCAGCACTTAACCATTTAGATGTTGCCAAACAACCCCTTATTCATTTAGAGATTTGCTTTAAATAGTATAAATTATATATTTACTTCCTCTAATTAATACCTTTGCTATAAAAAAATTTTAGTGATTTTAGAAAAAAAAAAAAAAAAAAGGGTGGGTTAAATGTACATACTCTTATTATTTTTTATATCCCTCCTAAAAAAAGTCACTTTAAAAGTTGTCATATTTCCTTTCTAGATTTTTTTAAAGATCAAAATTACTTTAGGTAAAGAAAATTAAAAACGTTTTAAATAAAATAAATACAAATATTTTCCAGAAACTAAGAAATAAAGATTTTTTTTTAAATATCGAAATCTATACATATAATAAAAGAAACCACTTTGAGAACACTTGTCATCATATTAGGCCATTTCTTATGGATAATTATAATTTTAATTTAATCTTTTCTAATTAATTATAGATAATCCTGCTACTAAATATTATTTAGTTTAATTATTACTTTTATATTTATTTATTTACTTCAAATTCAAACTTAGTTATGTGATATTAGAGTAAATTACGATTTTGGCCCATGTGGTTATATTACTTTACCCTTTTAGCCCAAAAAGGGATTTTTTAAAATCTGAGCCCTCAACGTCTTTTCTAACCATTCTGAACCCTAACGTCTTTTTTTCTAACCCTTTAGGCCAATGTGGTTATATCACTTTTACCCCAAAAAGGAATTTTTTTAACATCTGATCCCTCAACGTCTTTTTTTTAACCCTTTTGGACCCTAACATCTTTTTTTTCTAACCCTTTTGGTAGGGGCCAAAAGAGTTAGGGGCTGTTTGGCAACATCTGAACCAATAAGTGCTGAATGAATAAGAGGTCTGAATGGGTAAGAGGGTCTGAACCAGTAAGTGCTGAACCAATAAAACGCTGTTTGGTTGCACATCTGAATAATGTGTAAAATGACATTTTTACCCCTGAAAAAAAAAAAGCCAACTGGCTTTAAAACCAAAGTTCTAGTACTCTCTCTCTCACTTCCCCAATGTTTCTCTGCTTTTCTTCTTCATCTTCACTTTCCATCATTCTTCATCAAGATCAACCACATCAGATCATCATCATCATTTACCTACATCCAGCGTCGCATCAACTTCATCATTGTGGAGGAGGAGGCGCCGCTGCGGAGTGGACTCAGGTCGATGGTGGAGGAGGAGGTCGATGGTGGAGGAGGAGGTCGATGGTGGAGGAGGTCGATGGTGAAGGAGGAGGTCGATGGTGGAGGAGGTCGATGGTGACGGAGATGAAGAAGTTAGGATATGTTGCAGGTCGATGAGGAAGATGATTAGGGCTGAGGAAGAAGGGCAGGCTTGTCAAAAGTTCCATTCAGATCTAAAAAAGTGCTGAACCATTCAGCTCTGAATGGATTCATTAAGAGGTCCTTTTTTGGTCAGCCAAACACCATACCTCTGTGCGATTCAGAGGCCAGCCTCTTAATGAGGCCATTCAGACCTAAACAAACAGCCCCTTAGAAAAAAAGACGTTGTGGGTTCAGATGTTCTAAAATTTAAATTGTTAATTTAAGATATTTTTAAATAAACAAATTATTTATCACGAAAACCAAACTTTGTATTAATATATGAAATATTTTTATTTTCATTACTAAAAATTATTATATCAATTTTATTACATAATTTATAAATCATATTTATCGGAATTGGTACCAACATTTTATCACTCAAATAGATGTTGATTTGCTTCTTGAATAACATATCTTCTTTTCAAGAACCATCTTCACAATCACCATATCCATCGCGTATCGAGTATTATCCATTAGTATATTGAAAGATATAACTTTTTTATTATTGGTATATAAAATTAGATTTATTAAACCCGTGTAATACATGTGGTTTTTTATAGATATACATTTTTAATTATTTACTATACAAAATTACATTTATTCGACCCGTGTAATAGATGAAGTTTTTTAAGATATAACTTTTTATTATTTGATATATAAAATTAGAGTTATTCAATTCGTACAATACACTGGGTTTTTTAAGGATATAAATTTTTTATTATTTAGTAATGGAAATTACATTTATTCATCCCGTGTAATACACATATTTTTAAAGATGTAACTTTTTTATTATTTGGTATATAAAATTACATTTATTTAACCCGTGTAATAAAAGAACTTTTCTTAAAGATGTATTATTTTATTATTTGGTAAACAATATTACATTTATTCAACTCGTGTAAAACAAGCGGTTTTAAAGATATAACTTTTCTATTTGGTATATAAAATTATATTTATTCAACCCGTACAATATGGTTCTTATAGATATAACTTTTTATTATTTAATATACAAAATTTTATTTATTCAACCCGTGCAATAAAAGAGGTTTTTAAAGATATATTGTAATATTATTTAGTATATAAAAGTAATTTATTCAACCCGTGTAATAGACGGGGTTATAACCTAGTTACTTTAGGTAAAGAAAATTAAAAACGTTTTAAAATAAAGTAAATAAAATTATTTTCCAAAAACTAAGAAATAAACTTTTCTAAAAAATACATTTTTATAAAAGCTTAAAAATTGTATAAAGTACGTATAATAAAAAAATGAAAATACATAAAACAGATTACCTGAATGCAATATTCAAATTTGATTGCAGAAACTTAAAAAAAACTAAATTATTGAAAAATAATCTTTTTTAACGGCAAATTTGGATCACTGACGGATCACTGGAGTATCATCGTGTCACGAGCGGAACCACCCAATCAAATCCATCTCCACTGGCACTAGACATAATGCCTATACACCAATTCAGGAGGAAACCCAATAAATATGAGAAAAAACCCTCTTATAAGAATAAAACCCAGAACCTATTAATCACAAAATCTTTTTTCACCCTTAAGATGTCACTCTAACACAATGTTAATGTCCACTTTAAATAAAAAGAAAATAAGTGGCATAATTTGAACGCAATCAAATAAACTAAAATCATTATTAACCTTATATATAAAAAAAATAACTATGCCTCAATTTTACGGTTTGGTTCGGGGTTATTTGATCAGCTTTGAGTATAAATTTCAAACCAAATCATTTGTTACGGTTTGAAAATTTTGAAGCCAACTTAATGCTTCAGACCTCTTACTAGTTCAGCACTTAACTATTTAGATTTTGTCAAGCAGCCCCTTATTCATTTAGAGATTTGCTTTAAATAGTAGAAATTATATATTTACTTCCTCTAATTAATACCTTTGCTATAAAAAAAAATTAGTGATTTTAGAAAAAAAAAACGTGGGTTAAATGTACCTACTCTTATTATTTTTTATATCCCTCCTAAAAAGTCACTTTAAAAGTTGTCATATTTCCTTTCTAGATTTTTTTAAAGATAAAAATTACTTTAGGTAAAGAAAATTAAAAACGTTTTAAAATAAAATAAATACAAATATTTTCCAGAAAACTAAGAAATAAAGATTTTTTTAAAGATCGAAATTACTTTAGGTAAAGAAAATTAAAAACGTTTTAAAATAAACTAAATAAAAATATTTTCCAAAAACTAAGAAATAAACTTTTCTAAAAAAAATACATTTTTATAAAAGCTTAAAAATTGTATAAAGTACGTATAATAAAAAATGAAAATACATAAAACAGATTACCTGAATGCAATATTCAAATTTGATTGCAGAAACTTAAAAGAAAACTAAATTATCGAAAAATAATCTTTTTTTAACGGCAAATTTGGACCACTGACAGATCACTGGAGTATCATCGTGTCACGAACGGAACCACCTGATCAAATCCATCTCCACTGGCACTAGACATAATGTTTATACACCAATTCAGGAGGAAACCCAATAAATATGGGAAAACTCTCTCTTATAAGAATCAAACCCAGAACCTATTAATCACAAAATCTTTTTTCACCCCTAATATGTCACTCTAACACAATGTTAATGTCCAATTTAAATAAAAAGAAAATAAGTGGCATAATTTGAACGCAATCAAATAACTAAAATCATCATTAACCTTATATATATAAAAAATAACTATGCCTCAATTTTACTGTTTGGTTCGGGGTTATTTGATCAACTTTGAGTATAAATTTCAAACCAAATCATTTGTTACGGTTTGAAAATTTTGAAGCCAACTTAATGGTTCAGACTTCTTACTGGTTCAGCACTTAACCATTTAGATGTTGTCAAACAGCCCCTTATTCATTTAGAGATTTGCTTTAAATAGTAGAAATTATATATTTACTTCCTCTAATTAATACCTTTGCTATAAAAAAAATTTAGTGATTTTAGAAAAAAAAAAAACGTGGGTTAAATGTACCTACTCTTATTATTTTTTATAGGAAAATTGGTTTTTAATAAACCAACATTTGTCCCGTTGGTAAATAATAATCTTACCTACGTAATTGGTATACAATAATCATACCTATCAACATGTTGGAACTCAATGAACTTCCGTTAATTTTTTTTAACTGAAGTTAGTTTTTAAGTTTTATTTATTACACAAACAGTCCTTGTAGTTGTAATTTACTAGTTTTAACTATTTTAAAACTAGTAAATTACAGTCCCTTGAGGTTTTCTTGTTTTATAAAATAGTTAAAACTAGTAAAAATTACAACTACAGGGACTTTTTGTGTAATAAATAAAACTTAAAAATTAACTTCAGTTAAAAAAAATTAACGGAAGTTCATTGAGTACCAACATATTGATAGATAGGATTATTGTATACCAATTACGTGGGTAAGATTATTATTTACCAACAGGACAAAGGTTGGTTTATTAAAAACCAATTTTCCTTTTTTATATCCCTCCTAAAAAGTCATTTTAAAAGTTGTCATATTTCCTTTCTAGATTTTTTTAAAGATAAAAATTACTTTAGGTAAAGAAAATTAAAAACGTTTTAAAATAAAATAAATACAAATATTTTCGGAAAACTAAGAAATAAAGATTTTTTTTTAAAGATCGAAATTACTTTAGGTAAAGAAAATTAAAAAC
Organism: Helianthus tuberosus; assembly: GCA_030545235.1. Taxonomy (NCBI): domain Eukaryota; kingdom Viridiplantae; phylum Streptophyta; class Magnoliopsida; order Asterales; family Asteraceae; genus Helianthus; species Helianthus tuberosus. The sequence goes on along the minus strand of JARYGA010028482.1, from coordinate 8,416 downwards.
GTTTTAAAATAAAATAAATACAAATATTTTCGGAAAACTAAGAAATAAAGATTTTTTTTTAAAGATCGAAATTACTTTAGGTAAAGAAAATTAAAAACGTTTTAAAATAAACTAAATAAAAATATTTTCCAAAAACTAAGAAATAAACTTTTCTAAAAAAATACATTTTTATAAAAGCTTAAAAATTGTATAAAGTACGAATAATAAAAAAATGAAAATACATAAAACAGATTACCTGAGTGCAATATTCAAATTTGATTGCAGAAACTTAAAAAAAAAACTAAATTATCGAAAAATAATCTTTTTTTAACGGCAAATTTAGACCACTGACGGATCACTGGAGTATCATCGTGTCACGAGCGGAACCACCCGATCAAATCCATCTCCACTGGCACTAGACATAATGTCTATACACCAATTCAGGAGGAAACCCAATAAATATGGGAAAACCCCCTCTTATAAGAATCAAACCCAAAACCTATTAATCACAAAAAAAAAAAAAAAAAAAAAAAAAATTCACCCCTAAGATGTCACTCTAACACAATGTTAATGTCCGCTTTAAATAAAAAGAAAATAAATGGCATAATTTGAACGCAATCAAATAAACTAAAATCATCATTAACCTTATATATATAAAAAATAACTATGCCTCAATTTTACTGTTTGGTTCGGGGTTATTTGATCAGCTTTGAGTATAAATTGTAAACCAAATCATTTGTTACGGTTTGAAAATTTTGAAGCCAACCATCAAAAGATTAAAAGAAAAAATGAGTGGGAAACCAAACAAATAACGAGTTTGGGTCGGTTTCATGGTTTTAAACCGAACCATTTATTTCATTAACTAACGAACATGAGCACATCTTTTGATCATGTAGCTTAACGAACGAACTGAACACGTATTTTGTTCCTTCAATTATGTTTATGAACGTTCGTTTATGTATGTCCATTTATATTTGTTAATATTCATTTAGGTTTGTTCGTTTGTGCATGTAAATAGTTTGTTTAAAATGTTAATGAACGAACATATTCATTTTCTAAATGAATGATCATAAATACATTACTTAAACCATTTTTGTTTATTGACTAAAAGATACGAAAAATGTTTCAAAGAAGTGCTAAAAACTCTTCAACTATTATTAAAAAAAACCACTTTCTAAAAAAACTTAAGAGAGTAAATTACTTTTTTAGTTCTTGTGTTTTAGTGGTTTTAACAACTTGAGTTTAAAATCAAAAAGTTTAACGCCATAAGTCTCTAAATGCCTATTTTCTAACCCTTTGAGTCCAAATTACTAACTCTGTTATATTTTCTCAGATAACTTTTTTGAAATAACCATAATACCCTTATCTTTATCACCATCTTCAACCTCCACTTTACCATCTCAGCCCCCACTTTTTTGAAATGACGATAACCCTTTAATATTTTATTTTTTTTGAACGGCGGATTTTATTAGAAACCAACTAGCAAGAAGCTAGCCAAAAAGAAACAGACCATACATTACAAGAAATTGAAATTGCACCAATTTGCCCACTCAAGTTCACGCATTTTTCCCATGTTTGACCCAAAGAAAGCTTTTTGCCTTTATATCCGCCAATAGTCTTGAAATATCCACTCTTCTACCCGAGAAAATTACTTCGTTGCGTAAATTCCACAGATTCCAGCATGTTGTTAAGATGATAGCGTGTATCATATTCTTTGTCGTAGACGTCTTGGTTGTGTGCTTGTGAACCTGAAGGAGATCCGAAATAGTGAAAGCATAAATTGGCGAGATCGCGAGCCATCTGGACACCAAATGCCATGTCACAGAACTGACATAACATGTTCCAAAAATGTGCTCGGCTGTTTCATCTCTTTCACCGCATAACGGACAGGTCACCGATTCCAGAGTGATGTTCCTTCTTGCTAAGGCTGTCTTGGTAGGTAAGCGATCGAGGTTCATTCTCCATCCGAAGATGTTGACCTTCCGAGGAACCAATCGGTTCCATTCGAATCTATCAAGGGTGTTTGAGGAGTTGTTATTTTGAAGCATTGTTTTAACTTCTTTTACCGAGAACTCGTTTGAGTGTTCAGTCACCCAACCCCAGGTATCCAAAGAATTTGACATGTTAACTTGAGAGATGACATTATTAAGCTCGGCCAATTCCGCTAATTCTTGGACCGATGATGGTTCCCTGGCCCAACTCCATCTGGGCCCTATTATCGCCCCGTTTTCGCCAACTTCGAATCTTTCCCGCACGCTGCAACCTTTACGTTTTTCCAGTCCAAAGAGTGCAGAAAATCTCGACTTAAGGGGCAGCCCAGTGACCCAGGAATCAGTCCAAAACTGAGTATTACAACCATTTCCAATATTGCTAACCATGAGGTTGCAGAGGTGAATGTTTTTACTGCTGAGGAGGGACTCTTTTTTGACGATGTTATGCCAAACACCCGATAAACCTTTCCGGATAGGTAGGAAGTTTCCATGTTTCGGGTTGTAATGGATAGACGTGACAACTTCCCTCCAAAGTCTCTCGGGTTCCGATTTGAAGCGCCAGGCCCATTTTATCAAAAGGCTATGGTTTGCATCTTGTAATGAATTAAGGCCGAGACCCCCCATTGAGATTGGTTTCGTGACAGTCTCCCACTTTACCCAGTGCATTTTGCTGCGAACATCAGTGTCTCCCCATAAGAATTTTCTTCTGAGTTTCTCGAGCTTATCTATCACATTTCCTGGAGCTTGATAAAGTGAAAAGTAGTATAATGGCAGAGAATCAAGGACAGATTTGATAAGGGTTAGTCTACCCCCAATAGATAGGGTATTTGCTTTCCACAGCGAAAGTCGTTTTTGAAAGGTTTCTATGACGGGTAACCAATTGTGATACCGGTTCATGTTTCCACCCACCTTGAGCCCAAGATACAAGAAAGGTAAGGAACCCGCGTTACACCCGAGGAGAGTAGCCATATAATTATTTTCAGCCGGTGTTGTGCCAATGCCATAGAGACATGATTTCTGGAGGTTAATCTTTAAACCCGAGACTAAGAAAAAGCATCGCATAAGCTGATTGATGTTGGTGATGCTTTCATCCTCCCATGTACCGAGCAACATTACATCGTCCGCAAAAACGAGGTGTGAAATAGTTGTCAATGGCACAAGGCGCAAAGGGTGAGCCTTGGGCCTTAATGCAAGTCGCTTAAAAAGCGAGGCTTGTTTAGGCAAGTCGTTTAGTATACAGATGTAGTTTTTAGGGATTTAAGACATGTTTTAGGCTTCTTTAAGACTAGTTTAAGGTTGTTCCATGCTTGTTTAGGGTTCTGATAGTTATTTCAAACTTATTTAAACCTGTTCAAACAATTTTTGACATGAATTTCGTTGGAACTTGGCCTGAAAATGCGTCTGCGGGCCTGGAAGTGGGGCCTTTGAAGCGAATCAAGAAGGCTGGGTTGGGCCTGAAAATTGGGCCTAGTCGTGCGCCTAGGTGAGCCTTGACAATAGAGGTTAAGATGATGAAAATAACCTTTAACTTTAAAAAGAGTAAAATGTCAAAATCGTCACTAAGGTTTGGTTATATTTGCTTGTGCCCATCTAAAAGGACTTTTTTTTGCACATTTGAGTCCATTCGGTTTGCGTTCTATTGCCATTTCCAGACAAATCACAAACTCAGTTTATTTTTCTGTTAAGGTGAAGGACATTTTTGTCCTTTTGGATGGAACAGGCAAATATGGAACCTCGGGGACGATTTTGGCATTTTGCTCTTAGCTTGAATTCGAATTCGAATGAAGTAACCGATAAAGGTTGGTATTGTTGGATATTATGTCCGGTTCGATAAGTCAACGCTGCCGACCGGCTCTTGACCCGTAAGAGTTACACCGTGGGCAACGAACTAAAATCCACTTAACTAATTTAACTGGTAATCACGAACGATACGCGAGTATTAAACTGAGAGGCGGGTACATGGACCGGGTGAGACAAGAGCACTCTTCAACGCCACTTGTCGGGCATGCACTCTTGCATCGCCACTTGTCGCGCACCTAGATCTTGGCCAATGGCAACACATGCACTATGCATGTGTGGCACTTGGCAAGCATGCATAAGGTTCCATGGCTTTAAGAGTTTGGGTCTTGCATTGTTGAACGTGTGATGATAAATAAAAAGGATGCAAGAACTTAAAAAACTCTCTAACACCCACAACTGCCGCCACCGTCGGCTAGGCCGCCGCCGCCGACCCACCCCGCTGCCGCCGCTACCTCACCGTCGCTCGCTGCCGGTCACCGCCGCCGCTATACGGGTTCGCACTCGCATTCGTTGGTTCGTATCACTAGCACTTGTTCGTTGAACCTCGGTGTCTGGACCGGTTAGTCATTAACCGAGGTATATCTTTCTCATCGGTAGTTAAATATATTTTCACTGTGCTCGTATTTGCATGTGACCGGATCCTGTCGGGTTTCGTCTTGTTGATCATTAGTTTATTTTTCCGCTGCGTTTTATTAATTAACTCGCTTGATTAATTAACTATTATTTATTGAACCGGGTTTTTGATAAATAAAATTTTGACCGATCACCACGGGAACCCAACAGTGGTATCAGAGCCTTGGTTACAACATACGAGTCGGTACCGGTCCTTTTAACCGGAATTAGAACACAAACTTTATTTATTTAAAGTTTATGATCTAATTATTTTTAGGGGCACTTTTATTTTGGTCAATATTTTATTTTGTTTTGTTTTGCTTGACCAAAACATTGCCCGGTTTATTTTGTGATTGTTGTGCGATGTGTAAATCCGGCCCGACCTTATTTTTTGTTGTTGTATATTTTATTCGGTTTTGTAATTATTATTTTTGGCCACCGAGATGGTTCAAAGTTGTAATAGATTAGTTTATGGTTTTGACCCGTCTTGTGGTTCAAAGTTGTAATAGATAGGCCTTTTTGTTTTTGTTGTATTTACTTGTTAAATATTGTTGATATGAAGACCCGAAGCAAAACCGAATGCCAAGAGGAGTCTTGGAGTTAGTGGGAGTTGCTCAAGACAACAAGATGCACTCAAGTCCATCCTTGTGGTTGTTTGTGTGTTGTGACCCCGTGACCCGTTTGGTCTTGCTATTAGGCTCTAGCAAGATCGAACAATTTTGGCCATATGGATTTACATATTTATCTTGCTATTGTGGTTGCTTTTATCTTATAAATTGTTATAACGTAACCAACCTAAATACCAACATGATTTTAAAAGGAGTTTTAAAATATTAAAAACAATCACATTAAAACAAGTTCTAAATTGTTTTTATAACTTGTTAAAGTTTTTGTTATAAAACAAAGGTTGTTCTTGAAACAAATAATAACCAATTAAGTTTTGCAAATTAATCTAGTTTTTATTTTCCAAAACTATTAACTTAATAGTTTTCTATTAACTTAAAATTGGTTATTCCAAGTCGCGACAAACTTAGTTTTATAGGTTATCTAAAACTAATTGTCCCGAGAGGTGAAAGGTTTTTTTGGTTATGTCGCAAATTTAATATCTAAATTAAAACCGACTATAACGACCCTATTTGGTAAAAATTAAAATCAATAGTCTATGCCATCCTACTACTAGTAACACTTGGGGCATAATGCGAACCATCAGTGTTGGAGCCACAGCATGACACTTGGTGTCTAGTTTATCCTTCCAAGGTGCAAGGGCTTCGTCGACACATCCGACCCTTCCACATGTGACCGTTTTAGGACGACTATTACTTTTCTTCTCGTGTTTACGTGCCCCAGCTGTCTCGAGAACAAAAGTGGCATAGATGAGGCCAAACGTATCAATGCAAGGACAATAGGTTAACCTCTGTCACACCCTGACTTTTGCGGAAGCGTGATTATGGTGTGACCTTCTTAATACCATTGCATTCAATCATAACAACAACTATATGATAAAACCATAGATTTGTCATCCATTAAATGAGTTTAAAACAAACAACATTGTTGAAAACGTAGACTTCAATTTCCAGTTTTACAAACCATGCAAATTGGTTATGAGTTCATTAAGGACTCATCAAAAGGTATTGAAAACACCAAGGCTTGGAAGACGTGTCTCGTCCAGGAATAAGACACACTGACCAAACTCAAAGACCATGGATGACATCTTTATTCCTAATGCAGCATAAAAACTTCCAACGCCCGCCAGATCCACTTACTAATTCCCTGAAATACATGTAGTTTGAAAACATCAACAAAAGTTGAGCGAGTTCATGTGTTGGTTTGTATGTATGTATAAACCTTTGAAATCGTTGTAAGTATGTATGTAAGTTTATAAGTCCCGGTATGAAAGCATCAAGGAAACAGATCAATTAATGTGTAGCTAATACATTAATATACGTGACATGGTGCAGGAAGACTCAAACCCAGCAGACTTTGTACCGGGCTTCCGACTGTAAGACATAGTCACCACATGGACCATTCGGCGGACTCATGGATGGGGCTCGCTACACCCAGATAGATCTATCACTCATGCCCCTCGGTCCTTATACGAGGATTAATGGTCTCAAGTATCCGCCTACCCATTCACATGATCTACGGTACTTTCCTAGGCTAACCATACCAATTGTATCTGTATGTAATCCTTTTGTAACATGCATTTCACCCCCGAAGTTAATAAACAAAACAGTTTAAAGAAAAGGGGGACATGAACTCACAGTTTTGTGTTCTTCGAATCCGTCTGTAACTCAAAGTGTCCTCTGGTGTACACGACTACCTACAATACACTATGGTCTTATTAGGCGAGCGAGTCGTGCCTTGACTTAGTATTAATTAGTGCCTTTGAGTTATGTTTCCAAGTGTCTTCATCGTTATTTCAAGTTATATAATTATTTGTTAAAATAATAAATATTTTAACTTAAATTATATTTATTGAATTTTTGGAATAACTGTTAAAACAGTATTTTTGTAATGATACTTCTCAAGTATTTGTACTCGTATTTCCTTCCCAAGGATGAGTATATTTGTATTTGTATAACTTGTCATGTATTGGCGTCGTATTCCGGTGTGGATTTATACGTACAAGGATACGTATCTTCTTGTAATAGTTAAGTACTCTTATACTTAATTTTGTGTTAAACTTTCCGGAATATTATTTCTAACAAAAGTCCACTAATATATATTCCCAAAATATATATTTAAGAGTTATTACTTAGAAAAATTACTTATAATTTTTCCTTTCGGCAAAAATATTTGTAGTTTCAATATATTTTCAAGTCTCACTTAGAAAATATTTATAAACTTATTTTGTCCAAAAATAATGTATTTCAAGTTTATGTATATTTTTCCCAAAAATCATATATCTTCTAAAAATTCCAGGAAAATATATTTTTACTTCCCAAAAATAATATATTTTTTTCTTGTCGAAAATATGATATACTTTGTAATAATATTAAAATCATATTTTCATTTCTTGTATCCAAAATATTATTTACCAAAAATTCATTCATAAAGGTAATTTCTGGAATATTTTGTAAGTTACGTTCTTTCGTTCGGTTTCACAATATTATGTGTGTAACTTATATATTTATTTCTTGAGATTTTGGTAATATTTTGGATTGTAGTTTCTTGGCATTTTGTTAAGTTATATTATTTCAAATCCTAAAATAATATAACTATTACACAGAGTATACAAATATTCACACATCATGTCTTTAATGTAAATATATACTCTAAATATATATTTATCCATCTTTATTTATAAAAACCAACCTCCAATACTTGTATTTTTGTAACAAAAATTATGGCAAAGTTTATGTAGAAAATCCATGGTTAAAATATACTTATAAATACTTGTTTGAAAATATTTTTCTAAGTGTTTATATTTTTAGAAAATTTTGTCATAGTTTCCCCTAAAAATGGAGGTGTCCATGCTTTTAAAGCATATCATTTTCTTTTTAAAATCATCACAACAATCAACAACTTAACCTACACTTACCAAGTGCCATAACAATGCTTTTTACATAACAACATGAACTTGAACTTTTGTAAAAATTTGTAGTAACTTACTAGTGTTTTTAGTAAGCCTAGTTACCTCTAAAAATATGGTTATTTATTTAATAACATCATTCTTGAAGATTTTTCAAAAATTAATCTTCTTGTATTTTTTCTTGTTAACCATGTACTTTTATACTTGTTTCACCACTAGAAACATGATTAGTTTCTTTAAAAACAACGTTTTAGTAATTCTTGTGTATAACTTTAGTTTCTTGAGAAAACTAGTTTTGAAATCATCCAAGTTTATGACTAGTAACATAAAATCATTTTCATTCTTCAAGTTCATGAGAAACATAAAGTATGATGATCTTGGTCTTTCACAAGATCACCACCTCTACTTGCTAGATTATGTGTTTAATCACAATCTAGTAAGTTCCACATGATGTCTAACATCATAAACACAAGAATCAACCATCAAGAAGCAAAAAAATACT
>JARYGA010028481.1:0-42048 GCA_030545235.1 Helianthus tuberosus | reverse complement strand
AAACAAATTCCATTAAAAGTAGGCTATTCAAGATTAAAAGGTACGTAAAAACATCAACTTAAGCATAAACGATCACCGGTTTTCGACCACGTATCATGCAGCCCAACTAAAGAGTGTGCGGCCCAATTCGAGGTGTACGGTTTCAGGGTGTGCGACCTCAACGAGTATGCGACCCAATATAGCAAAGGTGAAATTCCGAGACGAGTCTAACGGTACGATTTAGTAAAAACAGTTTTCAGTCAGTTTTCGAACGTTTTTAACGGTCCGGTTCGGTAAAACAGACATTTCCGGGGGATCAAAGTTTTGCTACTTAGAAATGTCTTCTCAGAGTGATGTGCTTGAGCAGAAACTTAAGGGTTTACTGAACTGCTCTCTGAAATGATGAATGCAGAAGTTGTGGTGTCTACCTTTTGGAGCAACAGGAAACTTCTGGATGCTGTAAAAAGTATTCCAGATCAGGCAAAGTGCAACTGGTTTAGAAATGTCAATCAGATCGTGTTGACAGCCAACTATTACAGAATGAAGCCTGGTGAGCTAATCTCACTTATCAAATCATATGATAAGGCTGAAAAGCAGAAGGCTCAAGGCAACACGTCTGCTGCAGTTTGCTCATCCACTCCTGTTGTTCCTGCTGCTCCATTGCCTGCTGTAGTTTGCTCATCCACTCCTGTTGATTCATTGCCGAATGTAGAATCAGGTTGCTATACAGGTACTCAGATTCATGAATTCACTCCTACTCCTCCTGAGGTATGTGTAGATGATATTTGTTGTACTACTGCTTGTAGAGAGAAGGTAAGCAAGTACAAAGAACAGGCCAACTCTTTAATTATGCAACTGCAGTTATCCAAATCTGATTTGTATCAGATAAAAAAGAAAATCAATGGATATAAGGATATAGTGGAGGCACAAAAGTGTGATATCCGCCAGTTGCATAATGACTTGAGTCAAGAGAAGTGTAGGCATCTCCACTTTAAAGAACTTTCTAAAAAACTAACTGTTGAACTTGATTAAGGGTTTGGGATTTGTGTGCATTCCTCCACCATACAATCACTCCTATACCTCTATTCGTATGACTGAAGAGGAGATTGCAAATATGTCTGACATGGTTTATGGGCCGGCTACTGATGTCAAGGTTGAGCCGGTAAAACCCACAAAAACTAAAATCTCAAAGCCTAAAAAAATTGAAACAAAGACAGCTGAACCAGCATTTGCACCTGTCTTTGTTAAATCAGAAAATGTCTCTAAGCAAACAGAGACATTGAGCTTTGAGAAAAATGCAGAATCTGCTAATGAACCAACAGAGCCAGCTGCACCATCTGACTCCAAATGTGAATCACCTGAAGCAGTTGATTCTGAGAAATTGGAATCAGTTGAATCTTGTGAATCAAGCTGTGAGTCTTCTGGAGCAGCTGAATCAACAGCAGAGGATTCAGCAGAGCTAGAACACAATGAGTGTAACTCAAGCTCTGAGTTTAAATGTGTGAACGATACTGATGCTTGTTGGTGCATATTTTGTACGCCTGCCACTGTGCGAATAACTAGATAGAGTGTGTGTTGAATATTGTATAGATTAGGGTGAAAACGAGTTAGAACCAAGGTTTTGTGATTGTCATAGCACCTTCGTACGAAGGGAGTCCCTTCGTACGAAGGCACACATATGTGGGTTCGTATGAGGAGTTAGTAATCAAGACCAGCTTCGTACGAAGTGAGCATGTTAGCTTCGTACGAAGGCAAGCTGCCTATATATATGGGGCTTGGGGTCTTGGTTGTATAAGCTTTTGGTCCCTAAGGGGAGATGATGCCCGTGTGGTTTCACGGTGTTGTAACTGTCATAGTTATGAATAGAAACCACTTAAAATTGACTGCTCGGTGTCGTATTCTACTTCTACTCCTTTCTTAGTAATAATAAACGAACCGAACACGTCGTACGGGACCGAAGCTCTGTCAAACTCGCCGGTTCTTGGAATCTCAATGCTTCTACTTCATGTGCAGATGAGGTAAAAGTTGTGGATTGGGTTGAGGGGGATGATATTGTTTGCCAAGAAACTGACAATGTTTGTTTGAAAGCATCCAATTTATTTGTTCATGCTCTCCCATACGTGAAAAGGCTATTTCTGAGCTAGTTTTGAGAGGCCCGTCAAATAAATATATGCCTCCAAAACCAACAGTTAGAAATGAAAATGAAAATGCTAAAACTTACACTGTTTTTAAAAAGAAAAATAGTAAATGTACTAACTGTTGTAACCAGGGACATATGAAGCAGGGCAAAAAGGTTGAAAAGTCTGCAAACAAATCATCCAACAGTTCTTATAACTCAAACCCATCATCGGTTGGGTGGAATGGATCGGGATATGCTCCTTATGTTAAGAAGCAAACATGCTACAACTGCGGCATACCTGGTCACATTGCACGGAATTGCACACATCGTCCCTATGTGCCATATTATACACAAAATAAGAGGGTTACACCTAGGGATAGATCTTATTCTAAGCCAATGAAGGTTGAAAAGCCTAAGGCAATGATGAATAAGCTTCCCAAGGTTAAACCATCTGATGGGGATTGGAATGCTGCAAAAGCTCAAAGAAAACAAGTTTTGAAACCTAAACGTATTGAAAAATAACAAGGTTGAAAAGCAAACTATTTTGCCAAACGCATCTAAGAAATTAGAAAAGCCTAAATAAATTTGGAAAGCAAAACATAAAGCAACGACATCATCAATCCCTCAAACAAAAGGGGACATGTGCTTGCGAGAAGTATCTTATGTTGATGCTTCAGGAATACCCATGACCACGATGGCCTGGGTACCAATGTCTTACTGATCTAATTATTTTTCAGGAACAACCAAGGAGGAGATGTTGACAATCTTTGAAATGTTGATAGTGGTTGTTCCAGAGATATAACAGGTAACATTTCACTGTTGCTAAAATTTTAAATCTTTAGAGTTGATATAATATTACAAACCGAATTCGAAAAGTATAATAAAATATTACACAACGGTTGTAAGTGGATCCACAGGCGGATCTAAAACAGAAAGTAAATATTGTTCAACAGACTTTAAGTATTAAAAGCTTGCAAGACTCTTTATTTAATACCCAGGAGTTTTCAGCCCATTTCGTGTAGTACCTGCACTTAATCTTTTTGAAAAAATACGTCAGTTTACACTGGTAAATACAATTAACTGACTCTTTTGAAAAGTGTTTATAAAATTGGTTTGGATGCACAAGGCATAAAATCTTTTATAACTTGGGACAATTATTTAAAATAATCTTGTATACAGATTTATATGTTTGTCGTCCGTTCAGGGCCCGGTTAGAAGAGCCGAGACAAGATTAATAGACACACCACAAGTATAGGCCCACAAGGAGTTTCCTCACGAGTGAGATACCGTTTATACATACGCAACTGTCAGGTGTATGCCTACACCCCGTGCTTAAGCCGTGGCCATTTCCAATGAATGAGCCGAGGATATCCAGGACACGGTCATTAACCCCCCAAAGGCATTGCATCAAACAAGACAGATTAAAACGGGTTATGCAATTTATTAATCACAATCCGATTAAATTATTTCATACTCGACCAAGCGGTATTATTATAATACCGTATCCCAAGCCCGTATAAGGGAAAATAAGTTAAAAGTATTTACCTGAGCTAAATGAAATTTATTCTCAGTCGTATTTTCTAATCAGCAAGTACAGGGAGCTCTTACTGGGCTCCTAATCTGGAACGAAGGTTTTAAATACCTATTAGATTCCTAACGGGTCTTATTTAAGTTATAACTTTGACCGGTTAGTTTTAAAGGAAAGTTTACGGTGCAAAACGCAAGATTAAGCGGTGACTGGATTGGAATGTGATTTAGACCCGACAAGTATGAAGACTTGTATATAATGGGTAAACTAAACACATTCTGGATTTTGAAGTAAAAAAATGATAAGGTTTGACCCGTTTCGGCTAATTTATGCAAACTAGTTACATAAACCGTACCGAACGCGTATAGGCATAACGGGCAACCCAATGAGTCATGTACAATTTCCATAAGTTATTATGCTTAAATTATGTTGTGACATCAGTAGGATATCTTCCATTATGCCCAAAACGAATTTAAAACCAATTTAAACCCCGTAAGGGTATTTAGGTCATTGTAAAGTTTATAAAAGAGGTTAAATAGCAAACTGAGGTTCTGGTCTAAAATAATCAGTAAAAATATTTATTTTATTAAGTTACATCAGTAAGATATCATACATATGTGAGGTTTATCATTTATGGCCAAACTATGCACCGTAGGGGCATTTTGGTCATTTCACACATGCTTTTAAGGGCAAATTTGGAAATCTGAGTTCAAGACTTATACTTACTGTTAAAGTATAAAAATTTATTTTTTAAAATCAGTAGGTAACAAATCTTAGGTGCTAAATATGGTTTTAAACCATACTATGCGCCTAATTCGCATAAAAGTCGGTATTTGACGATATTTGGTATGTTTAAGGAAATATGAGATTCTTATCAGTCTTAACTGCTCAAAATAGTTCATTTGATATATAAAATCTATAGAAAAAGGTTTGACATGTAAATGATGTGTAAAACTCATTTTATTAACGAAAAGGGCATTATCGTCAATTACCGAGTCCATGCAAGAACTCTATGTTATGGTCAGTTTAAAATTTAAGAAAAAATTCCAAAAATCCCTAAATATTATATCTTAAAAGTGGGTAGGAAGTTTGGTGCCAAAAATTGGGTTTAAATATGATTTATGCTGAAAATGTCATTTAATTAATAAAAAGCTTTTGTTTTACGATATCTTGCATAACTTTCATTTTAGACCAGAAACGGATGTCAAATTTTTAGGATATACTTATAATTCAGTAATAAAGATTTTTGTCCACTCACATTTCCAAAAATTTCGTTTTTATATCAAAAGGGCATAATGGTCAACGTTTAAGCATTTAACGGAAACATGCAATGCACTAGGATTTCTATGGAACCATGTTGTATAACCTCAGAGGGTTATACTAACCTATAATATGGTCCTAAAGGAACCCTAAGGCATAACTAAACTAAGCTAAATCCGGTCAGAACTGAAAGTCAAAGCAAAAGTCTACTTTTGTGACTTTCGGTTGCGAACCGAGCCTAAACTCAGAATTGTCGGGTTGAACACGCCTAAACATGTTCTTATGTTATTTACCAAGTTATGTAAGTGTTAAAACATGTTCCATAACTTCTGCATTATCAGTTATGAATTATTTTGTAAAAAACTGACTCGTTTGACTTTTTGTTAAGTAGTTTGACCCGACAATTGACCAAGTAAATGTGATAATTAGGAGGTGCCCTTTTAAGGGTTTAACACCTATATAATTACCAACATAAAGCCACTTTCAATTCGAATAATGGCTGGACCGTTAGTGATTAATCACAAAGTCAAAGCGTAATTACGCTATCTTTGACTTTCGGTTATTAAGCTAATGAAAACTTAACTAAGGAAGCTAAGAACACTTACAATGGTCCTTAGCACGAATATTAGACTAGAGAAAGCTTCCTTGAACACCAGGATGCTTCAGAGAGTGAGTTTGAGTGAAAATTTCAAATGTGCAAGTTCTAATGAAACAATGCATGGCCTTTATATAGGAATTTGGAGTCTTTAGGATCATTGCAGCTGTACCTAGGAGGTTATCAGATGTTCACAAGTGTCCCTAGGGCAGTAAAAACCAGTTGCTCAGTCCCTGGTATAAAAAACAAGCATGCAATGGCGGTGGAACAGGCTGCAACATGCAGCTATGCATTTTCTGTCGCTGGCACTGCTTTCGCGGCCCGCGTAGACCTTAGAGGGAGTCTACGCGGCCCGCGAGAACCTATAATTCCGGTAAAAAGTTTTCCAGTTTTGCAATATCAGTCCCTGGTCCATTTTAAGTTTAAATAACTTTCTTTTATTGCCCCTTTAATCCCCATAGTTAACTTTTAAGAGTCTTGGGTCACAAATTAACTTCGTTAAGCTCCCGGTTAGTTGTGAGATCACCCGAAACGTCTTGTTTTCATCGAAACTCCAAGAGATTAATATCCGATATTCGTGAGAGCAAAAATTAAAATATTACAATGCTTTTGGGATCGTTAAAAGGTCACTCAGAGGTAACATTCAACATGTTGACACATTTAACCCCTATGCTTTGTGAAATTTTAATATTTTATGCGCAAAGGCTTTCTATGTCCGATAATTTATTCATTAAGGAATACGAACATCGCGCAAGGTCAATCAGAGGCACAAGTTTGGCATGTTGACACTTTTGATCCTTCCACATACATCTTTACATTGTTTGTCAATTTTAATCCCTCGAAATCAATTCATTACACGTTTAAAGTTCATGACACATGGCTTTATTGTATTGGACATGATTTTGCGAGGTGTTACATAAGAGAAGTAAGATAAGATCAACGAAAAGGTACAATTTAAATTTCGTGTTCTAATTTTGATATTGAGTAGTCTTAAATCTGATGACGGAACGGTTAAGCAAAAACAACAAAAATATTTTCATTTTCTTTTTGTACATATATTGTTTTATAAGGTAAATTTAAGCATAAGATTTATGCACAAATTTAGGGAGATAGAGAGAGATATCTGTAAATATATTTGCTTTAGAGGGAGAAAATACAAATGTGAATGTATATGTCTATCGCTTCCGTCAATCACGTATCGTAGCTGAGAAATGGTCAAGACAAAGTTTAGATGTGTAGATATTTAGATAAGGATCAAAATTTGTTAAGAAGTCCATTCTTGATTCGGTATCGATCCTTAGATAAAAGTCCGTTAGTACGAGGAGTCCATTAGTAAGAAATAGGCGTTTGTGTTAGTAAGGATGGACTCACCCTATAAATAGGGGAGGAGTCTTGACATTTTAGAACTTTTGGAGCTTGATAGAGTTGAGAGCTCATTTGATTCAAGGTGCTTTTAATTTGTCATATCATCAATAGAATCAGATTATAATTACGTTCTTGTGTCTAATCCACTCTCGTACACGGATTCCGCACGTGATACGAGATATTCGCAGTCGTCGGTGTTACGTATTCGGTCCGGAAACGAACCCACAACAAAAACATTTGAAAAACAGAAAAATCCAAAAAGATTTTATTGCATTATTAGGAAATGAAATAAATATTTGTGTTAAAGGGTTTTGACCAGCACATGTAAGGTGTTATAGCTGAAAAGACTAGGATCTAATGTGATATGTCGGTTGGCTTGACGCTCAAAAAGATAAAAGATATCAAGTGATACAAACATAACAAACTATGTATCATGTGGGTAACATACCATCAGCGTATGATTTTATGGTCTTAAATCTTATGTTGATAGATAGCCAACGTTTGAGGTTTCGGATCTTTATGTTGTTGAGTCATCCGGGGATATCATGGTTGTCCTTCTGTTGCATCCAGATTATATGTAGACCTAGGCACAGTTAAGATATCTTAAAAGGGCCAAAAACCTTAAAGGAAGAAAATCTCACAATGAGATAATTTTGTATGCTAAAAAACAAAATTCGTACCAAAAGGTATTTGCCTAACCCTCGTTGGACACAAATATTGGTCAGTTTACTGTACGAAAGTACTGACCTGTTCACCAAACATCACATTTGAAAGTTTTCCCTAAAGGAACCCGTTACTCGAGAGAGAGAGTTGGAGAATTTAGGGAAGGAAATCGCAAGAAAATGTTATGGTTTACCTCTTGCGATTGTGGTGATTGCGGGAATTCTAAAGAAGAAAGATAAAACGCGTAGTTCGTGGGAGAAAGTTGAGCAAAAGGTGACTACTTATGTAGCCATGGAACCGAAGCAGTGTATGGAGGTATTAGCATTAAGCTATAGCCATTTAATTACCTTATGATTTGAAAGCTTGTTTTCTATATTTTGGTATTTTTCCAGAAGATTTTGAAATACCAGTGTGGAAATTGATCCATATTTGGGTAGCCGAGGGCTTCATTCAGCGAATTGGAGACGCTGGTGCAGAAGAAATGGCTGAAGAGAATTTGTTAGATCTTGTGGATCGGAACTTGGTTTTGGTTGAGCAAAGAAAGGCTGACAGTGGGATCAAAACATGTCGAATTCATGATATGCTGCATGATATGTGTGTTAAACAAGCTGAAGAAGAAAACTTTTTTAAAGAAATCAAAGGTGTGCAACAATCTTTAATTAGATCTGTTGATCCAAATGTCTTCCGTCGCGTTTCTGTTCATTCGCGGGTATCAGATTATGTTTCTTCAAAGCTTGATTCTTCACACGTGCGGTCTTTCTTGTGTAATGGCAAAGAAGAGACCGTCTTGCGTAATGACCTCATAAACTTCCCAGGCTCTTCTAAATTGCTTAGAGTTTTGGACGTTCTCCCGATCAGTTTCACTCGTTTCCTGAGCATCCAACTCGTTCATTTAAGGTACATGGCATCAGGGCCGGTATTGAGAATTCATGTACCCTGTTCGAGCTTGAAAAATCGTGCCCTTTGG
Organism: Helianthus tuberosus; assembly: GCA_030545235.1. NCBI lineage: Eukaryota > Viridiplantae > Streptophyta > Magnoliopsida > Asterales > Asteraceae > Helianthus > Helianthus tuberosus. The sequence continues at coordinate 33,572 of JARYGA010028481.1, read as the reverse complement.
CCTTAACGAAATTGGGTATTGGCCTCATTAAAGGTCTAAACCTAATGCCAATGGGCTGATAACTAATCTAAACCATAAAAATAATTTTGTAAGTGTGTCTATGTTGGTGTTTGTATGGGTATATCCTATTAATTTATTTATTTTTACATATACATATCGGAGTTTTTTTAAAAAATAACGTGTCCTTTGAGATATCGGGCCCTGGCCGGTGGTCCTCTCCGCCCACCTTCTGGGCCGGCCATGCATGGCATTGCTATGCACATTTGAAGTTCTTCCGGCAGCCATATTGAACCTTTGGAACCTACAAACGCTTATAGTCAAGACAAACTTTCGTAAAATTGAGGTTAAAGCGGATCTATGGAAGTTGTTACAATTAAGGCATGTTTACACAAGTGCAGCTAGTGTTTTGCCGAGCCGGTCTTCGAACTCACGAAAGGGTAGTAAAGATCCTTTGGTTAACGAAAACCTTAGAACCATGTCTAAAGTTTCACCCAATAGTTGTACTGATGTGATTTTAGCTCGGACACCAAATCTACAAAAACTCGGTGTTCGTGGGAACTTGGCATTGCTATTGGAAGATAAAAAAGGTGGTTGTAAGTTCGATAATATTGCAAAGTTAAGCCGTCTCGAGAATTGAAATTGTTGAACGACACGTACCCGATTGCACCGTCGGATGGTAAGTTGCGTAGTCTTCCTGAATTCTACAAGTTCCTACAGAAGCTAAAGAAACTTACATTATCCGACACGATGCTTGACTGGGGACAAATGTCGATTCTTGGAAAGCTTCCGGGTCTCGAGGTTCTTAAACTTGGGGACAATGCGTTTTTGGGTGAACGATGGGTGACACCTGATGGCGGTTTTGTTCAGCTAAGTGTTCTTCAAATTGGGAAGACGAATTTGGTGCACTAGGAGGCTGTAGCCCACCAGTTTCCTCTACTTCGTCGTGTTAGTATGAAGTATTGTGAACAACTTGTCGCTATTCCTTCCGGTCTAGGGGACATATCGACTCTTGAGGTCATGGAGTTGTCTTGGAGTCGTTTAGCCATTGCTTCGGCCCGTTTGATTCAATAGAATTTTAAGCTCGTTGTATTCCCTCCCGATCAAGACAATCAAACTTGAAGTCTAATGGATGTTACTGGTATGAGGTTTTGTTTGTGCAATGATCATTGTTCAGATTTTTAATGGGATGTGGCTCTCTGTCTTTCACAGACAGAGTGTAACCGGTCGAGCTGACCCGAAGCTTAATGATACTCGAGCTCTGTTTGTTAAAGATTCCAAAACTCAATCCCAGCTCCGTTCGAGTTAAAAGTTTTAAACCAATTTATACTTGTTAGTTTGCAAGTCATGCACTACATTAATCATTTGCAAAGAAAAAGAAAATGCCGCATGTATCATACATCAACTTCATTCAATCTAGTACTTTGCAAAGCCAAAAATGCATAAAATAAACAAACTAAGATATGCGAGTAAATACCGATGAAGTTAATGTTACAGTTGTGTCCCACAGTTTTAAGATCTTGAACTATTGTATAACCATATACACACAATGTAGGTTTAAGTACGGTTTCAATATGTTTCAATACATAGTGTGTTTTTATATGCTAAAATTGTTTTTTTTTTTTGTTAAAAAACATAAAAACATTATTAATCCATTAACATGTTTGTATGTTTGAAACAAGTGCACAAACATGTTTGTATGTTTGAAACAAGTACACATACAATCAATAATCATAATAGGAAAAAACTATAAAGTTAAACCCAACCCATACATTACCCGTTATATACATTGCCAAGTTTGCCAACTTTCTTATTCAAAGCTTTTACCAAACAACAGTTTTTTAAATATGAATAATTTACAACCATGTCAAAATCCGAGTATTCGTTAAACCTTTAAGATGACCGATCATAAAATGGCAAGAAAAAATCGATCATAACCAGGTGCTTCACATATGGCAACTTTGATGTGACTCTTGACAATTACAAACCCTAGATCAAAACTTGCATAACAGTTGTACTAATTACAATGTGCCATCCCACAACCATGACCTTAAGTCACAGTTATTGTCTAGAGTAATGATCTACGACCCCCTTGGCTCCCTCTGGAGCGAAGAACCAAGCCTGTAAATAATAATGTGCTTGAGATTGATGATATATACAAGTTATAAACTTTAAAGTATACACCAAGTTTATTGTAGTGTTTGGAGGTTAATAATAGATTAATATTAATACTAACTTGTATAAACATCCTCTCTGCATCTCCAATTTTCCCGTTTGCTTTTAAGATAATTCCCTGCAGAGGTGTAAGCTTTGTCATATAAACGAAATAGAGGATAAATATTGTATAAGAAACTATGTAAAAAATATTAAAGGCATCAAAGATTAAAAAAACATTAATAACTAAAAAAACAAGAATTGGGGAATGTTGTTAACCTTTGCTAAGTAGCCCCGAAAATCATTCGGGTGGCTAGAGATGAGTCGGTCATAAACAGACACAGCATCACTGACATGGCCCCAGTCTGAGTATGCTTTTCCAAGAAGTAATTCAACCTAAGAAAATGCATTATGATGAGTAATTAATAATTTAATTGTGCATGATTTTTTTCATCATATATACCATGAAAACCTGCGTGGTATCAAATATATCCATTTAAAATACTTGAATTAATTTTTACCTTTCACTGAATACAAATTATAATATGACCATTATACCCTTCTCTTCTTCCTTACATTCCATACTATCATATCCTAATGCAAGATGTCATACATTTGAAAATGGATATATTTGATATTAGGATTTTTTGTTTGGTGAATATGATATTACACCAAGTTTTGAGGGGGTATATGAAATTACTCCTTTTTTATCATTATTAAATTTTAAGCTATATTTCGTTTTAAGTTTGTGTATTCAAAATGTAACCACAGATATAAGAAATTATATATCTTGTAAGTTATGTTTGATGAAACTGTTATTTTGAAAAGTAACAACTCACTTGAATAGGGTCCAATTGAGATTCTGTATCTATTTGACTATTACCACCTCCAATGTTTTCTTGATTTAATTTCTCTCTTTCCAAACCGTCACGAGTTGCCAGAAGGATCTTAACAGCCTGTATCAGCAGTAAATACAAGAATATTTATATAAAGTTTATTATCTTGGAACATAATCAAGCCAAAAACTATATTAGAAAGTAGTATTCACGTGACATACCTCATCAGGTTTCTTCGCAGCAAGCAACGCATTTGTGAGACCACGCAGAACTTGAAAATCCATTTTATTTGAAATCTGTTATGAAAAAGACAAAAACTGCTTGACAGTATTATGAACCTTGCTTTCAATGTTACTGAATCCTATGCTTTGACTTCAGTAGTTCGTGTGATAAGTAAATCTTATGTTTTTTATTGGAGTAAAATGCCATTTTCGTCCCTGAGGCTTGGCCAGTTTTACGACTTTCGTCCAAAGGTTTGAAATTTTGCCATTTTCATCCGGCATGTTAACTCCATCCACTTTTCTCCGTTAAGTCAAGGATATTTCCGTCTTTTTTGCTAACTTAAAGGGCAACTCGATCTTTTTCGGGGTATTCGGTATTTTTGCATAAAGTGAAAAAGACCTAATTGCCCTTTAAGTTAGCAAAAAAGACGGGAATATCCCTGACTTGACTTAACGGAGAAAAATGGATGGAGCTAACACCTTTGGATGAAAGTCGCAAAACTGGCCAAACCTCAGGGACGAAAATGGCATTTTTACTCTTTTTATTAGCTCAGAAGAAATCTGCACTATATAAAATAAACCCTTACATACTCAACAAACATTTTCATTTTTGGGGTGTGTGTGTGTGGGGGGGGGGGGGGGATGGTTACTGACCTTTGCGGAAGTCCTATAGGCAGCAATACTACCTTCATAGTCCTTCAATTCAAGCTTTACTTCTCCAAGTAAACGGAAAACCTCGGGATCACTAGGTTTGATCTGACAACTAAAATTGTAAATTCACACATATTCAATGGTACATGAATCTAGTGAAGATTATCCTATATTTTGGTACATAATTTCAAAAAACCAACCTTGGTCAAATCTTCAAGCATGGACGCTGCCCGGGTATAGTCTCCTAATTCTGTTAAGGTTACAGCTGCTCCCTGCAAATCCACTTGGATGATATGTATGTAGAATCATATACGTATATGTGTATTTATCTATATACTTATGGGCGTATACGTTTGTAAAAGAAATAGTAGATATATAATTTATAGTAAAGTTTGACTCACCTCACGAGCAACAAGATCATCTGGGGAGGTGCTAAGTGTTGCTTCATATTGTTGCAGCTGTGTCTATAACAAATGAAAAACATGTTCAGAACATAGGATATCTTATAATATGAAGCAATGTTGATTGTTCGCTAGGCAATAACCTTATTTTAAATAAACCGATAACTTGGTCATTGATAAAATAAAGTGGTTACTCGTCATGAATCTTACCTGAAGTGTTTCTTTCTCTTCTGGTGACAATGTATTCTTTTCTATGACGGCATCTTTATTCGAATTGACACTGTAAAGCATAAGTGTATATACAAATTAATATGAATTACGTACAGAAAGTAGTTAGAAATATAATAAAGGTAACAAAAATTGGTGTGCATGGAGAACTAATTTACTTAACAATGAATATCTGATAAAACTATACCTTCCAGAAGGGCTAAAATCTCCAAGAGCAAACACCAACCCGAAAACAACAACAGCAACTCCTACTCCGACCTATGTTAGTGCATGTTAGAATGTCATCCACTGAATATGCTAAATGTAACTCTATTCATGATATAGAAAATACAAATTATCCTACAAGTCATTACCTGAGTACCGAGTCCAATTTTGTTAGGCTCTGATGTAACTGGAGCATCATAGTCAATTGTTCCATACATATTCTTCTCTTCGGCTTTTTTCTGGTTCAATGCAGACCTAAGTAGAAACAAAATAAATCTCCGTGAAGCGAAATGATAGCGCTCAAAGTTTTATTGTAGAATACTAATTGTACTAACTCACAATCATTCAATATCTGTTACACCTTTATCTTTAGAGGTGATTTTACATGAAATGAGTGCATTAAATGGGCATGTTCTGCATTCAGGTAAACTCTACTAAACATTAAAAGGTATGGTGAAACCAAATATTTACGCAAAAAAACTTTTTTAAGAAAAAAAATCTCTAAAAATTGAAGCATGCTTAACCATGGTTGGTAGAATGTAAGAAATACCTTTTGACTGCCTGAAGCTTTTCCTCAAACTCAAGATCGGATGTAAAGCTTTTGGATGTTCCGTCCATTCCATAATTTGTTGCAGGTGCCTCTGAAGGAAAATATTAACATTGACAGCAATGCATTAAAAGTAGAAACATATTACTTATTAGACTTAATCAACATACTGTAACCAAACAAAACAAAATCATGTCATATTAAAAGCGTTTCACCTTAGTTTAATCACTAGAAAACGAGACAATTCTTTTCCAAAACCAACTTATACAATGGCCAGCATTTCGAGTTCATTTAAAAGAACATAAAATAAAATAAAACATAAACGTTATACACGACGAATTCACTTACGATTAGGTATAGGACCAGGTTGCTGTGGTACTGATTTCCTGCAATATTTAACAATCAATCATCAACCACATTAACAGTCAAATATCAAAACCTAATGTACCCGAAAGGATACGCAAACTTAAAATCTTCACGAAAAACAACACACTACTACCTCTTCAAGCTTACATCTCCAAATAACATCAAAATCAGAACCAGAAACATAAAACCTAATTGTAATATTATATAAACAAATCACAATTTCACAAACTACCTCCGGCGTGACGCTGCACTTTTACCCCCATCCTTTGCAATTGAGGCCTTGCTTGATATGTAGACGTTTCAAGTAATCAAAAATTCAAAATCCTCAATAAATCAATAATTAATCACACAAAATTAAGCGAAATTGATTGAAAAATTGGCGTTAAAGTAAGTTATACCTCGGGCGGTCCAAAACCTCGGCCGGAATTTGAATCGGAGCTGCTGCAACATCTTATGGTAAGCGGTGGAGAACGACGCTTACCACCGCCGATGCTGCCGTAACGGTTAGAAGAAGGATGATGCAGCGGCGTACTAACACCGACGTATAAATTTGTGAATATCATGGTGCGATAGAGTATCTATACCCCCAAAACAAACAGTGGAGACAAAAGAAACGATGAGATGGTTAGTTACCTCTCTCTAGTTTCTATACACACTAAAACTGACTACCCGTAGTCAGATAAAAAATTGTAGATTAGTTATAAAACTGGGGGAAATTCGCCAAAATGAACATTTGTAGCGTCTAGGCTTAGACGCCTAGACGCTATACATGGAAACCCATGGTACCATAGCATCGAAGCATGAACACTTCTTTTTATTTTTTATCACGGTTTTTAAACAACTATAATTTTTTTTCATATGATAACTAAGTTATAACCCCGTGTATTACACGGGTCGAATAAATGAATTTTATATACTAAATAATAAAAAAATATATCTTTAAAAACCTCCTTTATTGTACGGGTTGAATAAATATAATTTTATATATTAAATAATAAAAAGTTATATCTATAAGAACCATATTGTACGGGTTGAATAAATATAATTTTATATACCATATAAAAAAGTTGTATCTTTAAAATCACGTGTATTACACGGGTTGAATAAATATACTATTGTTTACCAAATAATAAAATAAAACATATTTAAAAAACCTCATTTATTACACGGGTTGAATAAATGTAAATTTATATACCAAATAATAAAAAAAGTTACATCTTTAAAAATATGTGTATTACACAGGTTGAATAAATGTAATTTTCTATACTAAATAATAAAAAATATATATCCTTAAAAACCCCGTGTATTGTACGAATTGAATAAATTTAATTTTATATATCAAATAATAAAAAGGTGATATCTTAAAAAACCTCATGTATTACACGGGTCGAATAAATGTAATTTTGTATAGTAAATAATAAAAAAGGTATATCTTTAAAAAACCACGTGTATTAGACGGGTTTAATAAATATAATTTTATATACCAATAATAAAAAAGTCATATCTTTCAATATACTAATGGATAATACTCGATACGCGATGGATATGGTGATTGTGAAGATGGTTCTTGAAAAGAAGATATGTTATTCAAGAAGCAAATTAGCATATATTTGAGTGATAAAATGTTGGTATCAATTCCGACAAATTGATTTATAAATTATGTAATAAAATTGATATAATAATTTTTTTAGTAATGAAAATAAAAATATTTCATATATTAATACAAAGTTTGGTTTTCGTGATAAATAATTTGTTTTATCCTCATCCATTTACTTTTAGGGGCCAAAAGGGTTAGAAAAAAGACATTAAGGACTCAGATGTTAAAAAAATTTCTTTTTAGGCTAAAAGGGTAAAGTGATATAACCATAGGGGCCAAAATCGTAATTTACTCTAATATCAAATTAGATAACTAAGTTTGAATTTTAAGTAAATAGATAAATACAAAAGTAATAATTAAACTAAATAATATTTAGTAACATGATTATTTATAATTAATTAGAAGATATTAAAATAAAATAATAATTATCTGTAAGACATGACTTAATATGATGACAAATGTTCTCAAAATGGTTTATTTTATTATATAGTATAGATATTAAAAAAAAAGTTTACACCAAATTAAAAAGAATTTTATTATCTTTAATTTTGGTGTAGTTTTTAAAAATATATATTATCATGTGAAAAGATTATGTCAGTTTAAAAATCGTGGTGGAAAAGATAAAAAGAAAAAAGTCTAGGCTTAGACCATGTGTAGTGGTTAAACAAAATAATGCCCCCACCATGGGGCATTATTAGACACGTGGCAGTCCAGTCAGCATGGGGCGTTATTGCGAAAGTGGCGTAGTGGGAATAATGCCCAAATAATGCCCCTTCCAATCATTAAAATAGGATAAAAAAAAAGAAACTTACACTTGGACCACTCCCATTGGCCAGTCAAACATGTCATACTCATGCAATTGTTTGTTTGAGCGTTTTAAATAAAACGTTGGTTACCAATTTTTTCAAAAGAGTTGCCAAATAACGCCCTATGTAATGGGAGGGGATGCGTTTTTGGGCGTTTTTTTAAATTAAAAAAAAACGCCCCACTACACATGGTCTTAGACTCTTCCTCAACTTTAGATGCTATCTCCAACTTTCATGACACGTGTCGCAATTCAATTGGCTCTTTGGTTTAAAAGTGTATTGTCCAAGCTTAGACGCTACAATACCATAGGTTTCCGTGTGTAGTGTCCAAGTCTAGACGCCTCAGATGTTCATTCTCGTGAATTGGCTTTGTCATTTTCGTGATTTCCTCTTAAAGTTAATTACTTACGTAAATAGTCTATTGTGGTTTGATACCTGATGATTTCTAAGTCAATCCACAAACCATATAGTCTAAAAGAATTATAATTGGTTTTCATCTAAACATGAACACCAGTAATTATTGTCGACTTTTTTTAATTCTCGCATTTCTTAATCACATAAAATTTTTGAACTAATTACTCGGCGTATTTCTTTTTCAACAATCGGTTCATTTTCATAAGGTCAATGATTGCCTAACATACTCACAGGTTAGAGATTGGATTTCTTATCCCACTTTGTATGATGTTTTCATGGGTATATTTGGTTGAAAGCATTTACATGCTTCACAGAGTTATTATGTTTTGTTGAAGTCTGTTTTACTTGCTTTAGAGTATGTTTTTTTATGGTAGTTATAATATTAACACATGGGAAAACTTATTTACACATGGTGTATACGGGCCCGTATATTGTTATACGGCCCACAGACTTTGTCAAGTTGTTTTTATTCTATACGGGCCGTATAACAGTATACGGGCCCGTATACACCATGTGTAAATAAGTTTGCCTGGTCGTATACAATGTATACAAACGTGTATACGGGCTATACTGTTATACGGCCCGTATGGAACGAAATTTTGATTTTTCAAATATTTTAGAGTGGTGAGGTGCTCAAAACTTTCTAAAAGTAGAAAAAAATAAAACATCAACAAGTAACAAAGATTGAAGAACAAGAAAACGTGTCGTATGACTGTAATAAAACGGAAGCTATCAACGCGGGATTACGGGCATGGTGTAAGGAGTCTGAATAAAACGGAAGCTATCAACGCGGGATTACGGACATGCGTTTAATTCCCAACGTATTTGTTTCGTCACGTACATTTCGTAAGAAACTTTTCGTGCACTGAACCTTCACCTCCAATCATTTCCTGGTCAAATTACACACTATAAAGTTTAACTTATCGTGTGTTTGTAGTTTGGAAAGATGACCGAATAGAGATCTGAATAACAAACTGTGGAGAACTTGTTTGCGTTATCCACCAACAATCCGTTCATTATTTGTTGTTGTCTAAAACAATATCAATTAACGTTCAGTTGTGTATACAAATTCATCACCGGTTTCTACAGCACAAGCACATACACAGGGAGAATGTTCTCAAAATTGAAGGAAAAGAAAAAATGGTTGTTGATGTTTTTTCTCTATCAGGATTTTGTTGGTTTGTTTGAGAACCAGATTCCAATGTCCTACTACTTCAATCCTTCCTACATTATTGAAAATTACTATATCCCCCGGCATTCTCTTGCACCTGTATACATTGATTGTGGATTTTCTTGAGTCGTCGGGAAAATTTTTCCTCAGGGGAGGGTGAGTAGTATGAGTCTGAGTCCATTGTGGTTCGTGAATGTTGGAAGAACCCGACACGTCTTCTGCTGCCTCTTCGGTTGGTAAAAGACATAGGATGGCTTCTAATACAGGCTCTTTGTCGGTTGTGGTTGATTTATAGGAGGAGGTTATGAAACGAATATATGTTTATGCGAACATCCTTATTTTGTCACGTACATGCGTTTAATTCCCAACATCCTTATTGTATCAGACTCTCTCCCCTCCTGATGCAATTTTCACAGTGGTACCAATGTCCTGCTACTACAATCCTTCCAACGCGTGATTCCGATACAACCCTTGATGTTGAAACCAGTTTTACCTCATGAAAAGGAAAGAAAGAAATTTTTTACCATTTTTACCATATGTATACGGGCCGTATACAGTTTATACGGTCGTATACTCTCGGTAAAAAAACAAATTTACCGATCGTATACAATGTATACGATGATTGTATACGGGACGTATATTCTGATACGGCTCGTATACAATGGGTAAAAAATGGTAAAAAATGGTTTATTCTCTTTAATCTATTAGAACGATCCTTGTCTTGAAAGACAAGAATACAACGTTCATGTATCACAAGGAATGACCGATCTAAGGCAGAGAACCTGATTTAGATACACAAAATCATCTCCGTCTACGTTTGGTTTCCTCAACGAACTACCTATTACAGCACTCTTCTGAAAGACAAGAATACAACGTTCATGTATCACAAGATAATGGTTTCTCGACAAATGAAGTATTATCTGACATCATCTGTTCATCATTGTTCTTGAAGATGAAGATGAAGATGAAGAAACGAGACTTTGTTTTGAGAAATTAACAAGGTAAACCTGAATTTTCAGATTTTTAGACACTTACTTGAACATGAGTCTGAGTCCATTGTGGTTCGTGAATGCTTCGATTTCAACAAATCTTTTCAAGGTCTTAAGTGATGGACAACTGGTTAAAAGATGTATAAGAGTTTGTGTAGAGATCTTTACGTATAAATTTGCATCATCCTTACGGTTACAAATGAACCGTTGGGATTCAAGGGTTTATGAGTAAAAGAATTGTGTAGAGATCTTTACGTACAAATCGGAAGTACTGAACAACAGAAATAACAAAGTTGTCATTTTCAAGTGTGAGATTAGTCAAACGAGGATGAAAGATACTCAAACCATCTGATCCCGTTGTTGCATACTCCTTTAATGTGAGATTCTTCAAGTTTGCACATTTTGAGAAAATACCAATGTGTTTGTCAGCTTCGTCAATACACAAAGTGACAGAATTTGTGGATTTCGGTTGGTTCAGAAACTTAACAAGATAAGCAACTAAAAAGTTAACATTCTGATTCAGATTCAGAAAGCAGATGTTTAGTAGTGTTTACCATTTTTTACCATATGTATACGAGTCGTATACTGTTTATACGGCCGTATACTATTGGTAAAAAATATTTTTACCGATCGTATACAATGTATACGATGGTTGTATACGGGCCGTATATTATTATACGGCTCGTATACTATGGGTAAAAAATGGTAAAAAAAGGGTTATTCTCTTTAATCTATTAGAACGATCCTTGTCGTGAGAACCTGATTCTGATTTAAACAACGGAATTTTTGGATCATACTACTAGCAGAAGAACCCGACACGTCTTCTGTGATGATTCGAAACATTCACGAACCACAATGGACTCAGACTCATACTACTAGCAGTAGAACCCGACACGTCTTCTGTGATGATTCGAAACATTCACGAACCACAATGGACTCAGACTCATACTACTAGCAGTAGAACCCGACACGTCTTCTGTGATGATTCGAAACATTCCGAATAACTAGCAGAAAAACCTGTACCGGTGATTGTTTATCCATACTATTCTTCATAGCCATATTCCCACTCACAATTTGTTGATACATATCGTCCGTTCAAGTTGAGTATTTTTCTAACTTTATGCTTGCATCCACCACAGTGAATATTAACTTTGTGCGAAAGAGTTTGGAAACCGGACGGAATCTATGAAGAAACTGTTGGAATTTGTGGATTTCGGTTGGTTCAGAAACTTAACAAGAGAAGCAACTAAAAAAATACAATTGATTTCTCTTCCGGTTACCAGGCCTATCATCTCCGTCTACGTTTGGTTTCCTCAACGAAGAACCATCAGCCATTATCAGCCCCTTTTTCCTTTGGTTTCTGGTGGATTTTTGAGGGGTGAGGGTTTTGAATTGATTCCTACGCTCAAGTTTCAACTACTGGAGTGAAAATTGGTAAAAAATGGTTTATTCTCTTTAATCTATTAGAACGATCCTTGTAACCATCAACCGTTCAAGTTGATATAGGAGAGTACTGAACAACCGATATAACAGCTCCGGTATTTATCACCAACCCATCTTTGGTAGTGTTTGTTTGAGAACCTGATTCAGATACACAACGGTCTCTTTGCTTCGTCCACTAGAACTATTTGTGTATGCATTCTTTTGGTAGTTAACAACGCTAATTAGAAAAAAATCTGAAAAAATTAATCATATCGATTGCAATAACAGGATGGATGTGATACACATAGATAGATAGATAAAATGTCACAGTTGTCAAGACTGTTTGTCGGGTTTCCAATGCTCACACAGGGTGATAAACAACGCTGATACACGTAACATCTAGTTATATTCAGATTTAAACAATGCCCGCCTCAATCTTCAATACTTCAGTAAAATACCACTAGTAGAAGAACCCGACACGTCTTTATGTAACAGAGAATGTTTTAGAAATTGAAGGAAAATGAAAAGATTTGTTGAAATCGAATTTGACAACTATGACAGCTTATTAAAAGTATCGTGTGTTGTAGTTTGGAAAGATGACCAAACAGAGATCTGAATAACAAACTGTGGAGAACTTGTTTGTGTCAGGTTCTTCTGCTACTTACTCGGAATCGATAAATAACCAACACGAAGATCTCTGCGATCGCTAAGGTTTTCATCAACGGACTGATCGGTAACGTTACTCTACCTGTGCTCCGATTTAAGCGACATGTTCCGATCAACGTTTATCGACATTGTTAAAGGTGACGAAGAGTTTAGAAACCCTAGAATGATTGTGTTTTTACGGGAATAGGTGATGAAGAGTTTAGAAACCCTAGAATGATTGTGTTTTTACGGGAATAAAACGTGATACTTGAAAAAACGCCAATATATACGGCCCGTATATAGTTATACGGCCCGTATACATGTGCTAACATCAAAAACCCACAAAAATAAATCAATTGAGCCGTATACGTTTTACAAATCGTATACACATGTATACGACTCGTATAACTGTATACGGGCCGTATATAATAAAACAAAAAAAAACATTCTCTGCGCATTTTCCTATTCAAAAACATTCTATACGAGCCGTATAATTGTATACGGCCCGTATACAATAGGGGATGTGAAAATAAGATATAGGGTATGTGGGAATAAGGCATCCCTTTAGTAATTAGGAATGAATAATGAAATATAATATAATACCATGCAAAGGATAATATCATAGTGGAGTTTCGTCACCTAAAATTATAACAATGCTTTTTTACAGGTAAAAATTCACAAAATAATAGTTTTTGACCCCGCTACATTTTTGGTCGGGTGCTACTTTCTACACCCCCCATTGGACCAACTTATTTTTAAATTAATTTTATTTACAGTTTAAAATTACGCTTTCGTCCTTTATTTAAAATTACGTTTTTGCCCCCAGCGAAAAATAAACTTATAGTCTTGCCCCTAACTCAAAATTACTCTTTTGCCCTCGGTTCAAAACCTCACTTTTACTTTTGCTCCCAGTTTAAAATTACGGTTTCGCCCTCCGTTTAAAATTACGTTTTTGCCCCAGTTAAAAATTTGTCTGCCACTTCCCTATCGGACCGGGCCAGTTTTAATTTAATTTTATTCCCAGTTTAAAATTATGCTTTCGTCCTTTGTTTAAAATTACGATTTTGCCCCCAGCTAAAAATAAAATTATAATTTTGCCGCTAGCTTAAAATTACGCTTTTGCCCTCGGTTCAAAAACTCATTTTTCATTTTGTTCCCAGTTTAAAATTACGGTTTCACCCTCCATTTAAAATTAGGTTTTTCCCCCAGCTAAAAATAAAATGTTGTTTTTCCCTGTAGCTTAAAATTACGATTCTGCCCTCAGCTCAAAATTACGCTTTTGCCCACCGTTCAAAATGAAAATATGTTTTTCCCCCCAGCTAAAAATTATGATTTTGCTCTCAGTTTAAAATTATGATTTCGCCTCTGGTTCAAAATATAATTACGATTTTGCCCTCTGTACAGCCATACATGTCATGAGAGAGAAGCCCAAAATTACGGTCATATCATCATTTTTTTTCCATAGCAAAATTATAGTAGTCTTTTTGTAATTGATTGAGAATTATTCGGCCATCACCCCGCAACGCGGGCGGGGCATCTACTAGTATATATATTAATAAATGGATCTTTTGAACAGTAGAAAAGTAGATAAGATTATATTAATATATATAGTTTTTATTAATACTTTTATTATCTTCTTTAGTTTTTAAGTTAGATAAGCTTGTGTTAACCGGTACTGGTATCGAAAATACCAGTACGGTTATCGGTACATGAAGGTAAAAACCGACAAGATTATATTAATATATATAGTTTTTATTAATACTTTTATTATCTTCTTTACTTTTTAAGTTAGATAAGCTTGTGTTAACCGGTACTGGTATTGAAAATACCAGTACGTTTATCGGTACATGAAGGTAAAAATCGACACCAGCCTGCGGTTATCGGTACATGAAGGTAAAAACCGACAAGATTATATTAATATATATAGTTTTTATGAATACTTTTATTATCTTCTTTACTTTTTAAGTTAGATAAGCTTGTGTTAACCGGTACTGGTATTGAAAATACCAGTACGTTTATCGGTACATGAAGGTAAAAATCGACACCAGGCTGGTACAGAAAACACCAAAAGTCGGTATCGAAATTATTTTGAAAATCTTTTATTTCAGGAAATTCGGTACTACTACCCGGTACCATTTGCTCATCCCTGATCACGGGTGTCGTACGAACAACAACGGTATCATGCAACTTTTTTTGTTGATTTTCTTCAACTTTTAATGATTTCTTTTTTAGTTTCAGGGGTAGGGATGAGCTCGGTGCCAACCAATACCGAATCGGTACTGGTACCGAAAATACCAGTTACGGTACCGGTATATGAAGGTAAAAAATGTTAGCGAACCGGTACCAGAACGCCAAAAGTCGTACCGAATTGGTACTTAAGATCTTTCGGTTCGGGAAATTCGGTACCGGTACCCAGTATCATTTGCTCATCTCTAACCACAGGTTTCATACGAACAACATTATTACCATACAACTTTTTTGGTTGATTTTCTTTTGGTTATCTTTTAGTGTTTTTTTCTATATTTTCTTTTTATTCTTGTCAGATGTTTTCCGTGCGCAACGCGCTCGTAGTGATTTCAAAACACATGTAAACATAGATTAAACAACAAAAGACGTTCGCCGCAACGCGGCGATAGTAAAAAAACTAGTTAAATATTAATAATGAAATGACAACTTTTAAACATTGTTTTACACTAATTTCATTAATAAGAATGACTATTATAATTAACTTTAATGGTAATAGACATATACAACTTCTTTGAATTTATCTAACGAATTTAATTGAATGTTCATGTTCATTGTTCGGGCACTATTGAACACCAATAATCACCATCTTTTGAACACCAATAATCACCATCTTTAAACCCCATTTTTCCGTACACACGCACACTCAGACACACATTAAATAAAATCACACATGTAGATCAATCGGTCAATTTCACAATCGTAACCCAAATCCAATAACAGGGGTGGATGTACTATATATTAAGGGGTGGCGTCCGCTACGGCTTGGCGTTCCGGCGGTAGTGTAAAATTAGTGTAAATTTTGGAAAAATGTGACGTTTTTTCGATTTCGTTACCGCTTATTTATAAAACGTTACCGCTTGGCGCGAATCCTAGATCCGCCACTGTCCAATAAGACAGGTCATTGGTTGTGTTGTTCATTCAACCCACACACATGAACCCAACAGTAACAGCGAGCGCAAACAAATAAATTGATATCCAATAGGCGGTGCTGTTATACAAGGCGACAATAAGAGTAGGCGTCAACATGGCGATGGCTGATAATCACCGATGTAGGTACTCGTGAAGATTGGTGTGACCAAGTATGAGTGCGTGTCTTGAACAAAACAGAGACTGTATTTATTTTATTTTTACCTTTTTCTACTTTTAGCTAAAGAGTTAATTACATAGTTAATCCCTGTGGTTTGCACAAAATAACATATTTAGGTACTAATAGTTTAAAATCACATTTTAGGGTATTAACTTTTCATTTTGTAACGTTTGGAGGTATTAACGTTATTTGTATGGTTAAAATTGCATTTCTTTTAGTACCTAAGTATGTTATTTTGTACAAACCACATGGACTAACTATGTTAATACTCTAGAAGTTAATACCTCCAAACGTTACAAAATGAAAACTTAATACCCTAGAAGGTGATTTTAAACTATTAGTACCTAAGTATGTTATTTTGTGCAAACCACATGGACTGACTATGTAATTAACTCTTTAGCTAAATGATAATATCAAAAAAATATATATATATATGAAACAATCAAAATTTCCTTACTAAACTAGTTATTTGGCTCGCCAAATCAAAGAAGACTTAGGAACTATTAGGTTTTAGGTTCGATTCCTACAACAGTGGTTTTTCTAAATTTATTAGGTTTCTTCTTGAATTAGTGTACATGCATTATTGCTTATTGGAGATGGATATGATCAGGTGGTTCCGTTCATGGCACGATGATATTACAATGGTCCTTCAGTGATCAAAATTTGTCATTTAAAAAAAAATAGTGGTCCGTTAACCGTCTATCTCAATGTAAATTCAGGCCCAATGAATGAACATTAGGAATAAAAGTATAATAATATTGATGCAAAAAAAAAAATCCAAATCAAAATGAACAAAGACGTTACACTTTGTTCCAAAAATTGTCCCCATTTTACAAAAGATAGATATCATAGATTCATAGCATCATGTAACTTCTCTCTCTCTCTTTTTTTATTTGACCCTTATTATAAAAGAAGGTTACAAAAATCGTTCACATTTTACAAAAGGAGATTTATTACTACCAAGTTTGCCACCTTTATGTGAGTAATCGTTCATATATTACATATTAATCCACTTCAACACGAACGTCCAAACACCCCCAATGATGAACTCTCGCTTCACTTTATTTTCAAATTTCGAATATAAGATAGATTCACAACAAAATAAAACAAAAAAATGTGTATAAATTATAAACCAGGCTGACCACGTGGACTTTTAATACATAGGGGAGGGAAGCTTGCTTGTATGCCTTCACAATAAACAAATATAACAAAAAATAAAACAGCCACCCGCCCATTTTTATAAATTTACCTACATAGTGTCAATTTCCAAGAAACGAAAACCTTTTTTGGCGATTATTCACCATCCGATCCTTTGGAGATGACGTTTTTACCACGCCTGCTTGCCGCATAAGTTCTGTCATCGTAGTCAAAGGTATGAGACTCCCAGAAAATGTTACAGTTACTTGTTCTCGCATAAACTAGCCAAGTCCTCATAAGTTTACTCGAGCTTAAACGAGCTCAAACCTAGATTGGTGCTCCTTAGTAAAGAGCTCAAGCCTGAGTTTAACATATGGGGATTGACTAGCCTCGTGTGCCTAAACAGACTTACTATTTATATTAACATAATGATTTTTATTAATATGATTATGTATAGCACTATAATAAAAATAACTTAAAATTATATGTTTGTTATATATACATTTATAAATTAAATATATAAAAAATTAATTATATATGTATATAAACAAAATAATCAAATATCTAATAGATAATAAACGAGCTGAGCTTGAGCTTGAAAGATAGTAACGAGCCAAGCTCAAACATTGAAATGAGCCGAACTTGTACTCTCTTGGGTCTTAACTCTTAAGTATGTTTTTGTTCATCATTTATATTTACCATTTATTATTTTTATTTTACTTTATGTTAATTGTTCATTGCAAATTTTGTTTTTTCCTGATTTTCTAACCTGATTCTCTGTCTCGCTCACTCTCTTTCTCTATATATGTGTGTGTGTAAAGAACAAAAGTATTTGAAAGAATAGAAGAAAAAACTTGCCTCGTTTTCTTTCAAGCTCTTCAGCAAGCTCTTCTTTCCATCTTCTTTGCCTCTCCGAGAAACTTGCACTACAAACAAAATATTTTCAAGCCTCGGTTTCAACTTTCATATAACAAGCACTAATAAAACTTTTCGCATTAACAAACCTTGGACTAATGTCATCTTTCTGAGAATCAAGAATATTCTCTTTCATTTGACCATGCTGAGGTGACCGAGGTTCTTGTGGATTTTGATCATTATTAGTATGTGATACAGGCTCAGATTTATTACCACCAGGGCTACTGATGTAGGAAACATCAACAGCTGAAGATAGCCTCTTTCTTAGCAGCCTGTTACTATTCGGTGATTTGCTTTTCGGAGGTAGGTTCACGTTGGTTGACGAATTTTCCTTGTTTTCAAACCCGACAGGAGAAATGGCTGCGTTTAATGAGTTGTAAAACTCTTCATATAGAGGCGTTTGCATCTTCTTTAAATCTAAAGCCTGTATGACAACAAACAGACAACTGAAAATGTCAAGGAACTATTAGCATGAATAGACAACGGATTACTTGTGATTACAAAAGGTTTGGCCAGTTTTGCGACTTTCGTCTAAAGGTTTGTTTTTTTCGCATCTGGATCCAAAAGGTTTGAAATCTTGCCATTTTCATCCTGCTCGTTAACTCCATCCAAAAGGTTTGGCCAGTTTTGCGACTTTCGTCTAAAGGTTCGTTACCCCTGACTTAACGGAGAAAAATGGATGGAGTTAACGAGCTAGATAAAAATGGCAAGATTTCAAACCTTTTGGATTCATATGCGAAAAAACAAACCTTCGGATGAAAATCGCAAAAAAACTGGCCAAACCTCAGGGACGAAAATGGCATTTTACTCCAAAATTTATTGTCTAGTTCTACATGTAATCGAATCTCACCTTCTCATCCAGGAATGCTCTTATCTTTACTTCCGTAACTTCATCATCTTCTTCCATTCCAGAAGCCCCACTAGGAAAGGTGAAACCATCATTATCTCCATTGTCTAATTTTACAGGGGTCACTTCCGTAATTTCTGAAACTTGATCCGGAAACAAATTAGCTGCCGCATTTGAACCCACTTCTGGACTTCCATCAAACTGACAGGGCCAGTCATCATCAGGTTCCATCATGGGATTATAACTCTGTCATGACATACATATATGTATATAATACACCAGTTAGCATTAAGATGAAACATGTCTAAAACAATGGTAGATGTGAATTTGATATACCTTATTGACATCATTAGTTATTGAAGTGGAATCTAACTTCATGGATTTGCCAGCCATGAGATCATCATCATCCATCTGACACATGTCATCATCGTATCTGCTTGCACCCCACATAGGTTGGCCAGAAAATTTGTCGGGGTATATAGTTGAACACCTCACGCTGTTCATATAGTGAGCATCCACCATGCCACCACTTGTTTTAATCTCAGGGCTAATGCTACATTGGCAAACAATTTTTCATTTATTGCAAAAGTTGAATAATGGGTCAAAAAAGTTTTTATGAGTCAAAACGAGCCGGGTTGAGTTGACCATAAAAGTTTTGTCTGAATCTTTCAAATTTTTATAAATAATAGTATTTCAAGTGTAATATAACTTTATGAATAAATGAAGCAAAGAGGTTTTATGCATTAAAACGACACTTTTGATGACTTTTGACATGTTTGGGGTACCCATGTCACTTTTAGCTAGCTTTTTTTTATTGATAACCGCTTGACCCATTTGAGATAAAAATATAACCCGAATCAACCCGTTCAAAAACAAATGGGGCAAAAAGGTTAATAGTATTTCAAGTGTAATATAACTTTATGAATAAATGAAGCAAAGAGGTTTTATGCATTAAAACGACACTTTTGATGACTTTTGACATGTTTGGGGTACCCATGTCACTTTTAGCTAGCTTTTTTTTATTGATAACCGCTTGACCCATTTGAGCTAAAAATATAACCCGAATCAACCCGTTCAAAAACAAATGGGGCAAAAAGGTGACCGCTAGCAAAAACTTATATAACGTATAAACAAGCTGAAGATAAAAAAAAATCTTACAGATTCCAAGGTTCCTTCCTAGACATTGGTATCTGATTGTTGGGGATGCCCTGATATCACAAAATTGTGTTATGATATGTATAAAAATGGTTTGGGTATGTTTAATTTTGAGAAAATTGAATCGAAGAGAGCTCATGCTAGAAATCTGACCATAAGTGATGTCCGAAAGGCAGGATGAGTCTCGTTATACTCCTTAGTAACAAAAGGATGCTGCAGAGAATCAACAAACACCATAAAAACCAAACTTTTACTTTACTAAAAAAACTAAGTTCAAAAGGGAATACAGTTTCCTTAACATTTTTGGCATTTCTAAGTTAATCATATGGACTGAAACATCTTAGCCAAAAACTTATTGCACGAAAAAATTATAGAAAAAAACAAAACAAATAGAAATCTCATCTCTATACATAAAACTTGTCATGGAGAATCACCTGAAGCAACTCTGATGCATTAGGCCTGAGATCCGGTTCCCTACAAGCACAATCAACATTTAAATGCAAGATACAAAATAAGAAACTAAAACAAACGGTGAATATTGTGAATTCAGTACAATGTGGATACACTTGGAGGTTACATTATTAGGCACAGCACATCCATGAAGAAAATAATAAACACAGGAATAGAAAAGAAAATTCATACTTTTGGAGGCATTTTAACAGAAAATCCTTTGCATCAGCAGAAAGATGGTCTGGTATGGGTGGATGAGCTTTTGTTGTCCCTATATGGAAGAGAGCAGCAACCTGAAGAAAACATACATGATTTAGTACATAACTGCTAGATGAGGAAAAAATCACAACTGATTCTTAACCATGAAGAAATAATCGTAATGCACACACACACACACACCACACACACACATATATATATATATATATGTATATATGTATATATGTATATATATATATACAAATACCTCCTGATATTGTTGGCTCCATGGAGGCTTTCCAGTTGCCATTTCAATAACGGTGCATCCAACACTCCATATATCAGCAGAGCTAAAAAAAGAAAGCAACTCAATTCATCGTAATAGAGCAGTTAAATGTATACTGCGTGTAAGTCATGTTGCTTTCTTATGAACAAAAAGAACAGATCCATTGAAAATGCTAAGATATAAAATTCAGAAAGAAAGACAGCATATAAGAAATAATAATAATATATTGGCTATTAAATTTACTTACAAGCTGTGGCCAGTCTGAAGTATAACTTCAGGAGCCATCCAATACGGGGTACCCTTCATTGACTTAGCACCAGTCATTGTAGCCTAAGAAAAATATGCAAGCACACAGTTTATAAAAATAATTATTCAATAAGGAATAAAGATTGGATTGAATATCCCGCATACCAACTCTACAACTTTCTTGGAGGCCCCAAAATCTGCGAGTTTAATTTGTCCTTTATTATCAACAAGTATATTTGCCCCCTGTCAGAGTATTTTGTCAGTTAACACGTGAATGAATATACGTGGCTAACTCCATACATTACAACCTACAAACTCACACTCACATACTGAGTTAGCTCATGCATACATACATATGAAAAGTTAGAATTTACCTTAATATCCCTGTGCATGATACCATTTTTGTGGAGATACTCCAGCCCTAATAATATTTGCTTCGTGTACATTCTTATCACCTGCTCCATGTATAAAACTAGAGATAAGTTTCATGTTCTAAACATTTTAAATTAAAAAAAAAAAACACTTTTCAAGAGCAAATTGTCTACAACATTTTTCTAACCTAACATGAATTTTCTTGTAAAAAGATTCAGTCAATTAAGATTTAAAGTAATGATAGAAGTAACTTACAGATTCAGGAAAAGAACCAAATTTTCCAAGGAGAGACGAGATGGATCCACCTGGAACAAATTCCAGGAAGATATTCAATGATGACTCCTCTCTAGCAGTTCCTAGGTACCTCTGTAATTAAATTATAAAAATGTATAGCCCTATGATAAGAATTTCCATTTATCAAATGCAAGGTGATAGAAAAATATATACACTTACAACAATATTTGGATGCGAAAGATTCTTTAAGAGCTTCACCTCTTCTTCCAACTCGCGGATGTGAGCCTACCACGTGTTAAAATTTGAATTCGGTAAAACTTTAAATCTCAGTACATAACCATCTTTGTTATGGAATATAAGTCGTGTCTTCAGGATACGATGTCGTCACAATTTGTACAGATATGTATATCAAAACATGTAGTTTGTCCATTACAATTGCAATTAAAACTTGCAGTTTACAGTTGTATAATACTAAGTGAATTAGTTACAGACTGAATTGGATCATTATTCATTACTTAACAAATCAGATTATAATCAATGCAGATCAAATCACTGGTTATTGTCTAGCAAACAAGTCATGTACTACCACAATAATGTATAATTGAGCTTATGCAAATAGACACACCTGTGTTTTGTCTTTCGAAGCCGTATTTACAACAACAGAAACCTGCATATAAACATTTCAAACCACAAGTCAATAGTCAATACCATAATACCAAAAGCAACACAAATCATATATGCTAATTGCGCCTTAAACCTGTTTAACCGCGAGCAGCTCCCCTGAATCTAAATTCATCCCCATATAAACCCGACCGAAAGCTCCGCAACCAATTAATTCCCCTTTCCGCCATCGGATCTGCGATCCGGCCTCTTCTTTCCTCATCTTCCCCACCACTCTCGGAGGAGGTAGTGCCTGAACAGTCGCCTTGGAGAAAATTTTCGATTTGCGAATGCTCGAACCAATCTTTTCGACAAATCCGCCGAACGAACCACCGGCACCGTCGTCATTTCCGGCGACGGCGGCTGAGGGTTTGAACACTAGAGATCGACGAACGGATCCGATGAAATCCTGCATCATATGGTGGTAATTGAAGAGCTTGTGATGGATGAATTGAAGATGAATTGTGTGAATTAGGGTTTCATTGGAGTTTCTGTTCACTTGATGCAGTGAGAGAGAGAGAGGAGAGGGAACCGTTGGAGAAAATGGTTTTGAAAAATGCAAAAATAAAGAAATGGATTAATGGTAGTTTACGTTGGAGAGGCTTTTCATTATTATTCTTTTTGTCACCCCTTTTTAAAGTTTGGTGTTTATTGTAATCTATTGGAAATAAGTGGTGTGTTGTGGCATAGAAAGAAAAAAAAAACATAAAAAAATGAATAATATTTAGAAGCTATATTAACATATATAAAATCAAAACTAAATATAATTAGGTAAAAAAGATATTGGATTTAAATAACCTTAATTTTTACTGTTTGGTAGATAATATTCTCAACTTACGAATTGTACCACAGTACTCCCAACTTTCAATTTATTTTCCTCTGACACTTCCAAACTAACTGAACCATAACCTAGTTAGCTGACATCAGATGCCACGTCATCAAAAAAGCCATGTCAGATGCCACATTAGCAAAAAGTGTCATGTCAGATGCCACGATAGCAAAAAAGTGATATGTCAAAGTGTCATGTAAGATGTCACGTCAGCAAAAAACTAACTAGGTTAGGGATTAGTTAGTTTTGGAGTGCTAGGAAAAATAAGTTGAAAGTTGGGAGTGACGTGGTACAATTCGTAAGTTGAAAGTGTTATCGACCAAATGATGAAAATTGTGATTATTTAAATCCAATATTCGCATAAAAAACGAAAGCGTATTGGAAAAGTCAAGACCAGCCTTCGTTTGTTTTCATAAAATAACTAGTGGTTTTCCCCGCGCTATGCGGCGGGAACTAGGGGTGTTCAAGATCGGATAATCCGGTTTTCGGATATCCGAAAATCGGATATCCGAAATTTCGGATAGTGAAATATTGACATCCGAACCCGAATCCGAAATTTCGGATTTGGGTTCGGATATCTAATCGGATATCCGAAAATCCAATTTTTTATTTAATTTTTATTTTTTTATTATTTTTTAATATTTGGAACCAGATTTTTCTGATAGTTTCGGATATCCGAATATAAATTTCGGATATTTTTTCGGATATTTCGGATATTTTTCGGATACTTCGGATATTTTTCGGATATTTCGGATATTTTTTCGAATATTTCGGATATTTTTCGGATACTTCGGATATTTTCGGATATTCGGATATCCGAAAAAAATAAAAATTAAATTTTCGGATATTTTCGGATAATCCGATTATCCGAAAATTCTCAAAATCACTATCCGAATCCGAATCCGAATTTTCGGATTATCCGCTTTTCGGATATCCGAAAATTCGGATATTTCGGATACGGGTTTTCGGATATTTCGGATTCGGTTTCGGATTCGGATTTTTTTGAACACCCCTAGCGGGAACTCAGGGTAGGTATCGGTTGTGTTCGTTATAGTACTAACACTCGCTATATATAGCAACTGAAAGAGAAAACTAAAAAAATAAAGTCGTGATATACCCAAAAGGAAATCAACATGTGTTTTACATCAATCGAAAACCATAAAACCGAATACCGGTTCCTATACTACCGGTATCAGTACCGATGTTGTTCGGTCGAAATCGGTTCGGTTCGTCATGTATCGATACCCGTATAGTTTACGAAACAAAAAAAATACGTTTTCTTTTTAATATTGTTACCGGCACTCGTATAGTTTGCTATAAAAAAATACATTGTCACAAGTGGCGCGATTATGGGGGAGGCGTGACTTCGATCACGCCGATGAGATGGGAAAGATGCATGGGCCTACTTCCTTTCTTCTTTCAACCAATAACAAACCAACAAATCACTACCACCAGTTTCTTTTATAAACTTTTTAGTTTATTTGATTTAAACAACCCAACATTCTTTTAATGGGTGAGAATGCATTAACCAATTTAGTGAAAAAAAAAAAGTGAAAACCCCTTATATCATTATAGTTATATAGTGATGTGACCTTGTCTGACACTTTTCCTTTGGCCTGAACAAATTATGATTTTACCTCAAGTTCAGAATTGCGATTTTACCCATAGTTCAAAGTTACGATATAGGCCTTTAGTTCAGAATTACAGTCTTGGCATCGTTGTAGCTTCTGACATATTACGATTTACCTCCAGTCAAAATTACGATTTTGCCCAGTTCAAAATTATAGTATTGTCATCGTTGTAGCTTTTGACAAATTACGATTTCAACCCCAATTTAGAATTACAATCTTGCCATCGTTTTAGTTTTTTTTAGCAAACCTATGTTAATGTTTTGTTTTAATTGGTTGGATCGATGTAATTTTTATTCGTGCCTAGCACTTTAGAAATGAGAAATATGTAATTAAATTTAGGAGTTGGGGAAATATGTAACAAGGCTTTTTAAGAGAGGAAATATGTAAAAATTCTTTTTTTTTTGTTTTACCAAAATGACGATCATGTTTTGTTTTATTGGTTGAAAAATATCTTCGCAACGTGGCGAAGCATAAAACTAGTGAAAAAAAAATTAAGAGTGTAATACATAACCTAAAAAGAAAAACAACTGTGACCGGTTTCTTTTTTTTAACGGGAAAACCCTCACCTAGGGCAGAAGCATGTGAACACTCGCCAAAAGGCATGCCAGTGCGTTGAGTAAAACCCATTCAGTTCAAGGATCGAACTAGCGATTATCGCCTACTCGCCTAGTCTTTCATCATCACCAGGTGCCGCTAAAAAGTGAAAACTAATGGGGAGAAGCAGAATTGAACTGTGACCGGTTTCTACCTTTCACTACACCTTCCCCATACCTCTTTCTTTAGTGAAGATAAAGTTCCGAAGATATTTGCTTCCATTTTCCAAGATTTCTTCAATCAATCAACACAAAAGGTGAGCAGAAGAAGGATGGGTGGTTTCGATATGGAATCGTTGGTGGATGCAACAGCAGGTGCGATTGGATCTCTTGCTAGCACTACTATCTTGTACCCTTTAGACACCTGCAAAACCAAGTACCAAGCTGAATTACGTACTCCCCATCTCAGAAAATACAGGTTCTTCCTTCCTATTTCACTTTGCTTCCAGTTATCACTCTCTGTTTTTGAATTTGCTATGTGAATTTTGTTGATTGCTAGTTTTATCAGTGAATGTTATGTGAAACATTGATGGTTTTGACTTTTGACTTTGTTACTAGTCTGAGAAGATTGATTGGTGGTGATTTGTATTGTATATATACATACATATGAAATTGATTAACATAATGGATTATTTAATTCCTGATTGTCACACATGTGATTATTGTAAGCTCTATGAACTAGAGGACGGGTTCTTTGCTAGCATATAAGAATAGTGTGGGACAAATAACTCAATTAACGGGTTCATACGGGGACAATGAGTGTAGAAGAAGTGAAACGAGTGAAAAACGGCGAAAAATCCAAACTTGAATTTGAAGATATTTCTTGGTTTTCGTTTTAATAAGCAAATCAATCTATGTGTTTTGTTATTAGTTGTCATATTTGATTTCTTAATTGTTGTATTTAATTCCTTAGTTAAAATAAATAAATGCACAAAAATATTTAATGAACATTATAACGAACGGACATGAACGAATGTTGACGAACACAAATGAATGAACGAGACATCTGTTCGTGTTTGTTCATTTAACTAATCGAACGAAATTTCTTGTTCGTGTTGGTACTTCATTTATTAAACGAACGGTTCACGAATTGTTCGTTGAACGTTCGGTTCGTTTGCAGCCCTGTATACACTTTTAAGTGTATTTTCTCTCAACTCAGGTGTTTATTAGATGTTTGCTAGAACTTATATAGTTTTATGCGGCGATTTGCAATTCTGTTCTGCATCAATATACTTCAGACTTTGCTAGAATTAGTATGTCATACAGTAACTCTTACAACACAAAATTTGATCACAGTTCACGAATGTTGTTGTTTACCGGTTGCCCTTTTGATCAACTACAGTTATCCAGTGGTTTAAAGCACAAAAATTGAGGTTGTGGATTGAAATATAAGAAACTATAGTTGATTGTGTTTGTTTTCATAAGTGTTAATTTTTTTATTAATGTCATATCTGAACCCTGCAATGTATTGGTGAATATGTGTACTATTTATATATTATCTTTATTCATATCTTGTACAGGAACCTTATGGATGTTCTTTGGGAAGCAATTTCCAAACATCAGGTTCTTTCATTGTTTCAAGGGCTGGGGACAAAGAACCTGCAATCGTTTATCTCGTCATTTATATACTTTTACGGATATAGCTTCTTTAGGAAGATGTACATTGAGAGATCTGGATATAAGTCTATAGGGACCAAAGCTAACTTGCTTATTGCTGCTGTTTCTGGCGCTTTTACCGTTGCAATAACACAGGTTAGTCAAAATCATATTAGCACGTCTTACTATATACATTACATGTGGCATCAAGGGCATGTAGAGTTTCGGGTCAGAACAAATAAACTTTCTTGTATTAAATATGCGGTGTTTGTTCAGCCGTTGGATACAGCTGCGTCAAGGATGCAAACAAGTGATTTTGGGAAATCTAAAGGTCTATGGAAGACCCTTTCAGAGGGAACGTGGGGAGAGGCGTTTGATGGACTTGGGATTTCGATTCTGCTTACAATAAATCCTGCAATTCAGGTAACTAGTCATTGCTAGGAGATTTTTTTTGAACGGATTGCTAGGAGATTTAACTAAAGGAAAAAAGAAAATAGAAGATCCGATAAACACTTGAGAGGTTAAACTTTTGCTTCCTGAACACCGAATCAGTTGCTAGGATATTTAACCAAGGACCTCTGGATTATATTGAGCAGTGTCAAACCGGTGCAGATTTTAATAATTTAAACTAACTAGTATTAAGCCCCCTTGCGTTGCGGTGGGGGCGTATATCCGTGCCAAATAGCATCAATGCCACACCACTGCCAGCGACCACCAACTCTGAAGTTGTGGCGTGTTAATGCGAAGAAATTAGACAGAAACGTAAAACATATAAAATAATAACTAAGTTGATTTTGGACCAGCGTGTTGCGACGAACCTGTCAAACTGGAAAAAAAATAGACGACGTAAAAACGTGGAACCGCACACGCACTTTGCGCCGTGTTAACTCTCAAAATTTAGCGAAATGTAAAAACATTGAATGACACACGCACGTTGCGCCGTGTTAACTCGCAAAATTTGAAACAAAACGTGAAACGGAAAATTTGCGAAATATGAAAAGTATAGGGGACCAAAGTTGAGAGTAAAAAGGTTGTGAGGTTAAACTGGAAAAAAAAAAAACTGAAAGTTTGCAAAAGATGAAAACTTTTGGGTTAAAAGTAAAAAATAAAATAGTTTTGGGTTAAAAGTTTAACATCAAATTTGTTTTGAAAAACCCCTAAACATTAGGTACAACACCTCTATGCACAAAAATGTCTTTTAACACCGAAATACTTGATGAACAATAATATTCCTTAAGAAAATTAAATGTATTTTTTTTTGTTTTGCAGTACACTGCATTTGATCAATTGAAACAAAGACTGTTGGAGGGGCAGCAAGGTAACCCACAATCACTTTCTGCCCTTACTGCTTTTCTGTTAGGGGCTGCCTCAAAGTGTGCTGCTACCTGCTTGACTTACCCAGCTATCAGGTAAAATCTTTTCTGTTGGCAGTTTATGCAGACAGGAAGTAAATTTTGACTTTTGGGGTCAAAATATGTATCCTAATTCAAAGTTGTTATCAGTTGTGTTACCGACTTCACACAACATTCCATTTTCTATAAAAAGATGTAGAAGTTACAAGAAGTGCAAGTTACATAAAAGCATAACCAACTTTGGTGAAATATATACTTTAGGTAACCGATTTTTTGGGCTAAAAGACCCATAAAAAAGTCAACATGGTCAAATCATCAATTTTGACCGGGCAACCTGTATGATTACCATGGCTTGAAAATTTTGAAGAGTAAAGTACACGGATGGTCCCTATGGTTTACCAAAATTTTGGATTTGGTCCCTAGATTTTTAAAAGTACAAGGATGGTCCCTTTGGTTTGCACTTTGTAACGCATTTTGTCCCCAGGGTTTTCCAAAAGTATATGGATGGTCCCTGTCGTTTGTACTTTGTAACGCATTTAGTCCCTAACTTGGACCTGCTAAAACCTTTAGATTTGTTGGTTGGGGACTAATAGTGTTACAAAGTGCAAACCACATGGACTATCCGTGTACTTTTGGAAAGCTAGGAGCCAAATTCAAAAGTTTGATAAACCATAGGGACCAATAGTGTATTTTACTCAATTTTGAAACTTCGGTGGTTTTTTCTACCCTAACAAGTTGGTTGCCTAAACTTAAAATTTCACCAAAGTTTGTTACTTTTTTTAGTGTTAATTACATAGTTAGTCCCTGTGGTTTGCACAAAATAACATTCTTAGGTACTAATAGTTAAAAATCACCTTCTAGGGTATTAACTTTTCATTTCGTAACGTTTGAAGGTATTAACTTCTAAGGTATTAACATAGTTAGTCCCAGTGGTTTGCACAAAATAACATACTTAGGTACTAATAGAATGTGATTTTAAACCTACAAATAACGTTAATGCCTCCAAACGTTACAAAATGAAAAGTTAATACCCTAAAATATGATTTTAAACTATTAGTATCTAAGTATGTTACTTTGGGCAAACCATAGGGACTAACTATGTAATTAACTCCTTTTTTTTAAATGAAACTAGCCTCTAAAAGAATGCAGTTGTTCAAGTCATTTTGAAGTCGAATATATTTGTGCTTAACCTCAAATTTAAATTGTAAAGACGTATATAATAACAGAAAAACTTAAACCGAAACACGCATTACACAGATGCAAGGTGATGATTCAGGCTGCGGAATCTGAGGACGACACATACGAGGAAGCAGAAGTGAAGGCAAGAAAAACGGTATCCGGGGCACTGTATGCTATATGGAAAAAGGAAGGATTACTCGGATTCTTCAAAGGTTTAAAAGCTCAGATCCTTAAAACGGTGCTAAGTGCGGCTTTTCTTTTAATGATAAAGGAAAAGATCACAAAGAGTACATGGGTATTGTTCATGGGAATAAGGAGATTCTTGTTCTTAAGCAGAAGCAGGTTAAAAAGCAGTTAAATCAGTTGGATTCTTGATTGTAATAAGGACCAAATGTGGTCTAGTCAAGTATGATTTTTTGTTTTTAAAACTTTGTTCCAAACATTACATTCTTGGTTAGGTGTATTGTTTGTGTGCATTTTGTTATATATTAATTTTGTAAAATATAAGAGGTTGATAACAAAATTATGCAATTTCTTTTAAGTTATAGCTAGCTGTGGAGCGAATTAAGACACAAATAGATTAAGATAAAAGGAACCAATTTAAAACATTGAACTATTTTGTTGACTCTGATCCTACATCTGTTCACATGTATTTATTGTAAATTAGTGAATCATTAAAAATGAATGATAGATAACCATTCTACCAAAGTTAATGTAGACTTGAGCTAATAAGATATTGACACGTGAATAAAGTTAAAATTTCCTAAGGCTAGCCGTAGTGGGCGTTAAGCCCCTTCCACATCACCAGCAAATGACCGTCAAACCAATACGGACCAGTACCAAGGGGGTTGGAGTCCCTTCTTTGTTAGGCGTGAGCCGCTTCCCCACCAGGCCACAATTGTGAAATATAGTTTAGTTAAAGCCCCATTGTCTACGTGGCAGTGACATGACACAAACTTTTGCACTTTTTAGTTAAGCCACCATAGATAATATAAGACGTTTTTATGAAAACTTGGTGACATGATATATCAAACTCCATGGTGCCATCATAAATAGTACATGACAGTTGTTGATTTTGTATTTTGATAACTGAACCAGACTTTAACCTTAGCTGAAGGTAATATGAAACTTTCGCCGAGTCTTATCTTGAAAGAGAAGTTTTGCAATTTTAACTAGATGGAACTTGTTAGAATCTTAGTTTTCATCACAAAACGTTAGTCCCTAAACAAATAGCTTCTTTACTGTTTATCCCCATGGATTCTCATTTTTAAACATATTTGTGTTTTTTTCCTTCCCACTAATCATATGTTACCTATTCATACTAACATATTTTATATTTTTTTATTCAGTTAACTTAATACACAATTATATTTAATTTTTTTACCGGCGTTCGTTACCTTTTTTTACCACTGTGTCTTTTCTTGAAGGAGAAGTTTTCAAATATTTAGGTTAATTATGACGTAACTAATTCAACCATGACTTTAGACTCTTTTTCGCTTAAGGTAAAAGAAACCAATTTGATTTAAAAAAGTAGAATTTTAAGTGAGCTTCATATATCCTACTCGAAATAAGAAAATACAAATAGATTAAGGTAAAAGGAACCAATCTGAAACGTTGAATTATTCTGTTGACTCTGACCCTACTTTTGTCCACATATATTCATCGTAAATCAGTATAGCATTAAAATGAATGATAGACGACCATTCTACCAAAATTAATATAGACTTTATGAGCTAATAAGACGTTGACATGTGAATAAAGTTCAATTTTTGTAAGGCTAGTCGTAGTGGGCGTATACAGGGAGGCGCCAAGGGGGGCTGGAGCCCCTTCCTTGTTACCCCAACAACTGGCATGAGCGCCTTCTCCACCACCTTTCACTAATCACATGCGCACACATTCATTTTTATTTTTATTATTTTCTGTCTTAATTTGATAGTTTTTTTTTTTTAACTTTGGGGGTGTAAACTAGCCAAACCTATACGAGTTCGACTTTGAATCAAAGCTAATAAGCAAGTTTAAGCCTAAGCTTTATAAACCGAGCTAGATTAAGCTTCCGAGTCTAAACAAGTGCTACCGGATAAGACTTTTTCTTTCCAAACAGAGTTCATAATGAGATTCTAAATCTCATAGTTGTCTAAAAAAATACAATTTAAGAGTAGAATTAGAATTAATGAGCTACCGTTGAAAATATATGAAAATAATAATTTAACTCAATAACAATAAACAATATAATAACAAAACCCAAACTTGACTCAATAGTAGACCTCTAGCTGCTCCAAGCTCAAAGTTGGACTAAATTTATAATTTTCAACAAATTTAATGTTACATTCATCATGGGGGTATTCTTCAGAATCGTCACAAAATTTGCACCCTACAAAATTGTGTAAACAAGCCCCTTTACTCGTAAACCTTGTATATGATAATAAAAAAAACTACATTCAGGTCACTCACTTTTACGTATTTCTCAAACTAACTTCACCGCTGACCCCTTCCTCTCCCTCTTCCGCCACCTCCACGCCCTCTTCCACCTCCGCCACCTCCCCGTCCTCTTCCACCGCCACCTCCCCGCCCTCTTCCGCCTCCACGGCCCCGTCCCTGAAACCCTGATCTATCGGATTTCAACCCCAGTGACTGTATTCCCCTTCGTTTTTCACGAGGGTTATCATCATCATCATACTCGTCTTCCACATACTTCCCTTTGCTTCTGGATATAAACGAGATCTCTCGTGACCCCCCAGGTCCCGCTTTAACTTTGTTGAAACCGTTGGAACTTTTATTGTTTTCTAAAGCCTTTATCCTCTCTTCCAGTGGCAATGCATCCTCTTTGGCAAGTGACTTGCGGTTTCTAAATGCTTCTGCGTGCCTTTCATCCTTCACTTCATACAATCTGCAGGTATTATATTATTCCAATAATATGTTAGTTTTTTATATATAAAATCATTTATGAGGTTTTATGAATTTGAAAAGATCATTACCTTGGAACACGAGATTTCTTTTCATCTTTATTTTTATTGTTTGTAGGATCATCGTCATCATCTGATGCATCAGATTCACTTTGATCCTCATCTTCTTCCTCCATAAAAGGATCAAAATGTTCTTTCACTAAAGACTGCTGCACAGGTGCAGCTAAAGGATGCAAAGCCCGATACTCTAAAGAGTTTTCATCAACTTCAAAGTCCTGAAATCATCATCAGAAAAAAAGGTCATTAATGTTAAAAGAAGAAACAACGCCTCACTTGAGAACGTATGGCAAATTATCAAACAGAATATTCCATACCTCGTTATTAAACAGAGATCCGAACCGCTCATCTTGAAGAACGTCAGAAGTGAGCCCCTTCTTTTTCTTAGATGGTTTCTTGGTATCAACAACATCGGTTTCTTTTTTATTAGCTTCTATTTCTTCATCTTCAAGAAGACGTTTTGCAAGAGTCCGGTTAACCTTAGGCAACTTCCTCTTAATCTGCAAGAAAAATAATTATCCCAAAGTCAACGCACATTTGTGAGATAACATTTCTCAATTGCTATATATATATAGGGAAGGTTTAAATGAGAACGCTAAAGACGGCCCAAGACAAGTTCCAACTATCTTTCCAATAGCAATAGCAATACTAATAATAATAATAATTGTAACAGTTCAAAGTACTAACCGTGATCCGGGTACTGCGTTCCTCTTCTTCCTTCTCCCGCTTCCGTCTCTCTATATATTCTTCATACACCATTGGATTAGCCGCTGCCTGGGCCTGCAAATACATTTTGAACAGAATTTTAAAACAAATACTAATAAATAATAATAGTAATGATGTAATTTGTATTGACCAACAAAAATACAAGAAAAATCACCTTTTTATACAGGCGGAAATCGATAAAGTATCCATGCATGTAGGCTCTTAGAAGATTTGTGCCAATTAA
>JARYGA010028480.1:0-18282 GCA_030545235.1 Helianthus tuberosus | reverse complement strand
TATCATCAATGTGTAAAGCTTCCTAGTCCTTGGGGAATAGTGAAGATTGATAGTGATCAGCAAGAGGCTAAGAACTGCTACACCTCATCAATGAAACCAGCATCAAAGTCAAGGGAGCAATAGCAATTAAAGCGTCCTCCAAGGGATGTCTTGGAGGCAAGAGAACAGGATGTAGTAGAAATCCTTATGGATCCTGATGATCCTGAATCTAAAGTTTATATAGGATCAGGGATCCTTGGCGAAATAAAGGAAGACCTCATATCCTTCCTCAAAAGGAGAAAGACTACCTTTGCATGGAAACACGAAGACATGACAGGTATATCTAAAGATATAATCACTCACAAACTTGGCATTGATAGGTCCTTCAAACCAATCCATCAAAAGAGGAGGAAATTTGCACCAGAAAGAAATGCCATTATCCAGGAGGAGGTGGAGAAATTACTCCGAGCAGGTATGATTAGAGAGGTCAAGTATCCAAGATGGTTGGCCAATGTGGTTGTTGTTCAAAAGAAAAACGGAAAGTGGAGGGTATGTGTCGATTTCACCGATTTAAATAAGGCATGTCCCAAGGATCCTTTCCCATTACCCCACATTGACTCCATGGTGGATGCAACTGCGGGTCATGAACTGTTAACTTTTATGGATGCTTCATCTGGATTTCAACAAATTCAGATGGAACCATCCGATCAAGAGGATACAGCCTTTATGACTCCAACTGGTATATACTGCTATATTGCTATGCCATTCGGACTAAGAAATGCAGGTGCAACTTATCAAAGGCTAGTGAATATGATGTTCAAGGATCAGATTGGACAAACTATGGAGGTTTACATAGACGATATGGTGGTAAAATAAAAAAAGGCTGAGGATCACCTAAGAGACTTGGAGGAAGCATTCAATATCCTTGACAAATATAACATGAAACTTAATCCTTCAAAATGTCACTTTGGTGTTAAAGCAGGTAAATTCTTAGGATATATGGTGACAAAGAGAGGCATTGAAGCCAGTCCAGTACAAATCAAAGCTATAGTGAACATCAAGTCCCCTGCCAATGCTAAGGATGTTCAGAGGTTAACAGGCAGGATTGCAGCTTTAAACAGATTCATATCCAAATCCTCAGAAAAGTGCAAGGAATTCTATGATATCCTAAGGAAGAACAAGAATTTCGAGTGGACTGAGAAGCATGAAAGTGCCTTAAGAGCTCTTAAGGATTACCTATCCTTGGCCCCGGCCTTGATGAAACCAGAAAAAGGAGATGTGTTATCCTTATATCTCGCAGTATCCTCAAAAGCAGTAAGTGTCGTCCTTGTTAAGGATCACGAAGGTACACAACATCCTGTATATTATGTAAGTAAGAGTTTACTTGATGCTGAATCCAGGTATTCACACTTAGAAAAACTTATCCTTGCATTAATTATGGCATCTACTAAATTGAGACATTATTTTGAAACTCATGCCATTATCATCAAAACTAATTTTCCAATTAAGAATGTCCTCAGGAAACCTGAAATGTCAGGAAGGATGGCTAAGTGGGCAGTGAAGCTTAGTGCATATGATATAAGATATGAGCCCAGGACAGCCATTAAATCCCAAGCATTAGCCGACTTTGTGGCAGATTTCAGTAGTGATTTGCAAAAGGAAGCTGAGTTAGAAGTTCAGCAGCTAGAGGAGACCAAGGATCCTTGGATACTCCATACTGATGGATCCTCAAATGTCAAAGGAACAGGGCTTGGAATACTACTAAAATCGCCACAGGGGGACATAATACCCCACTCTATAGCTTGTGAGTTCCAAACTACTAACAATGAGGCTGAATATGAAGCCTTGATAGCTGGTTTGCAAATTGCTAAGCATATGAGGATCAGGTATCTTGAGGTACATGTAGATTCTTTGTTAATCACTAATCACTTTAATGGATCCTATGCTGTTAAAGGTGAAAAGCTAATCAAATATTTGGAGATAGTCAAAGAATTGGCACTCTCTTTTGTATCCTTTAGTTTGACACAGGTACCAAGGGAAGAGAATGCAGAGGCAGATGCATTAGCCAATTTAGGATCATCCTTGAAGATCCCGGAGGATATCAAGATCCCTATTATCCAATCATCCCTAGTGATGATAATCAATCTCATTCAGGATCATGGATCCTTCCAATCATGAGATACATACAACATGGAGAGATTCCTACAGGAGAAAACCCTAGGGCTTTCAAAATTAAGGTATCTCAATTCACAATTTTAAATAATATGTTGTATAAACGATCTCTTGCAGGACCATATTTAAGATGCATTGAGGATCCTGAAATCCAAGAAGTTTTAAAAGACTTCCATGAAGGAGATTGTGGAAACCACACTGGGGGCAGGGCATTATTCTCAAGGATCCTTAGGACAGGATACTATTGGCCAACTATGAAGAGAGATGCTGTGGAGTATGCTAAGAAGTGTGATCCTTGTCAGAGACACAGCAATATCCTTCATCAACCAGCTGAATTATTGCACCCTATATCCTCCACTTGGCCATTCATGAGATGGGGCATGGATATAGTTGGTAAGCTCCCTAAGGCACCTGGTGGAAAAGTGTTCATGCTTGCTATGACTGATTACTTCTCCAAGTGGATAGAGGCTGAACCCTTTGCCCAAGTCAGAGAAAAGGAAGTTATATCCTTCATTAAAAGAAATATTATAACTAGATTTGGTATTCCTTCTGAAATTATATGTGATAATGGTTCCCAATTCATTGGGGGCAGAACTACTAACTTTTGTGACAGCTGGGGGATTAAGATGATAACATCAACACCAGTCCACCCACAAGCTAATGGTCAGGCAGAATCCTCCAATAAGATCATCATCAACAATTTGAAGAAGAAGCTTGGATCCAAGAAAGGGAAATGGGCAGAAGAACTACCTTATGTGCTTTGGGCTGATAGGACAACTCCTAAGAATGCTACAGGCCAAACTCCATTCTCCTTGGTATTTGGGGCAGAATCAGTGATCCCTACAGAAATGGTGGTTCCAACTGCTAGAACAAGTATTCGTGATCCTGAGGAAAATGATGAGAACTTGGTTCAAGACCTGGATACTATAGAAGAAATCAGAGATTTGGCAAGGATAAGGATGGCCAGTTATCAGCAAAGAATGGCTGGAGCCTACAACAAAAATGTCAGGATCAGGAAATTCCAAGTTGGTGATATGGTACTAAGGAAAGCATTTCAGAATACCACCAATCCTGCTGATGGAAAATTGGCACCAAAATGGGAAGGACCTTACTTGATTGAAGCTGAGGCAGGAAATGGGGCATATCGATTGCTAACAATGGAAGGTGATTTGCTACCTAGAGCCTGGAATGCTGTCCATTTGAAGAAATACTTCATGTGATAAGGATCCATGATCCTCACATGATAAATATCCTTAAAGGATCCTTAAAGCACAGATGATCCTCATTTTGGTAACATTCTAATCTTAAACTATTTCATTTCCTTACTTTCTCACATAAGGATAAGGATCCTGCATCATTTATCCCCCTTTCACGTGATTTTGAGTTTTGAAGGTTCAGGTACTCTTAGCAAAAGGATGATTATCCACAAAAGCAACCAGTTACTCGGGTTTGACCCCAGTTATTTGGGCTTGACCCCAGTTCCGCCAGTAGCGCATGATGATCCTAGTATAGTTCATGGCAGTGGGACCAGTACTCGTTTTAGGGGCTGATAATTCCATTGTACTGGCTATACTTAGGATCCTACGTATAATGGTACACGTACCATACATCCGTTCCTAAGGTTTCTAACGTTTTCACGTTAGCTAAGGTTTTGGCATTTTCATGTCACTAAGTTTGGATAGTCGCCAGTGAGGGCCATACTCCAGTTTACACACGATCCTTGGGCTTGTCCCCAGTTATCCTTGGGCTTGTCCCCAATTATCCTTGGGCTTGTCCCCAGTTATCCTTTGGGCTTGTCCCCAGTTGCTAACTTTTATCTTATAATGGCTTAGTCCCAAGTTATGTTCTATTTCAGGTCTTCGAAGTTAAACAACCAAGGATCCTTGATCCTTACCTCTTACTAAGGTTTGTCCTATGGTTATCCTGGTTATAGTATTAAGGGTTAGGATCCTAACTTGGATCCTCAGGTATGATCCTTAACTATTTTGATTTTATTCATTGATTATTTGAATAACCCTAATACTTTGATAACTGAACTCATGATCCTTAAAATATACCACTTTTTGGAATTTTTCAACTATAGGATATTTGATCCTGCATCATATCCTAAATTTTTTATATAAGTTGTTCAACTTTTCTTACTCAGACAAGTGTACATCAAAACAATTGAAAATTAAAAGAGCAAACAAGGATAACAACATAAGATAAGCCAAAAAAAAGATTAAAGTTATTTTATTAACAAAGGTTTAACCGTCGAAGGTTGTCAAAATTGCCAACCCACGTTTCTACCAGCAAAACGTGGCCCGTCCACATGGGTTGGCAACGGGTGTCCATTGTTTATGCGGTTATAGCAAGTGCAGGAAATTAAAGGCGGCAGGTTCACAATGGCTTCATCCCCCAAACAGAGGATCCCTCCACCATTTGTAATCCTACCTATTATCCAAAGGATCCTAGATCCTTAATCCTAAAACTATTGTTCAAATACAAACCATCATTGTTTTAAAACAGCACAACCACAAAACAAACTACTACCGAATTTAAAAAATTGGGCTCCGGCTACGTCTAGAAATGTCCATCATTGCCCAATCATGCAGCCTACACATTCGCTGCATCTTCATCCCCTCCAGCTTCGGTATCCTTCACCTGATCCTTCCCACTGCCTCCAGCCTCGATCGCCAAAACCTCCTCAGCCTCCTCATCATCTTCCAGATCAGCTAACCTCGCTTTCCAGCCCTCAACATCCCAGCTGCTTCTGTCGAAGTCAGGATCTTGAGCCTCCTGGGCCATCTTCAGTTTTGTCTTGTACATTGTGATGGCAGCGGAGACCTTTGCACCTTCTATGAGATCATGCTTCTCGTAGTCGATGTCGATCAAGATTTTAGTTGTCTTAGTCTTGGCGTCTTGAAGGGCTTTTTCGAGATCAGCAATCTTAAGATCCTTGAGCACTGCAACTTGTTGGAGGTCAGCAATCTTCTTATCCAGCTCCTCAACGCTCCCTACGTAGTCTTCAATCTCAGCAAATTTATGCAAAAAAGACAAAGCAGTTTAAGATCAGGTGATCCTCAAATAAGTAGGATACCAAGGCAGAATTGGTGATCCTCACGTCATTGAAGTATTCAAGGAACTGGTGGCGGATCAGTGGCAGGCCTTGTAGGTCCTCTATCTCAGAGTTTTTCCTCTTCTTGCCACCCCTTCCTTTAGTGGGTGCCTTGGGGATGGAGACACTAGGGCTGGCAATGGCCTTCTTCTTTCTGGATCGAACAGTGTCAAGGTCGGCCATGTTGAACTGGGAGGCAGGCTTGGAAGCTTTTCCGGCACCTACACATTCAAAGCAAGATAAGTATCCTTATCCTATTTCTATTTAACTATTTATTTAAATCTTTAACTATATAAAAAGCAGGATACTTACTTGACATGGTGACTGAACCTGAGGATACCTCTTGAGAATCCTGGGTGATTGTCTTGAATGATCTTGTTTCAGGACCGAGTCTTCTAAAAACAACAAGTCTTTCCTTAGTATCAGGAGACGGTATGAGGATTGTCACTTCAGTGACGTCAAGTTTGCAACGGCTAGTTATCCGTTAGTCTGTTACGGATAAGATCAACAAAATACAACTCGTTTATTTACAATATTACTCCTTATATTTTTGGGGCAATTGTTAGGGGAGGATTTTTGAATGACCCGTGATCCTCAATTGTTATCCTGTTTGGTGATCCTTACTTCTGTGTCAGTTAGTGATCCTCAGAAGTGCTTCAGGATCAGGATCATGGATCATCCTAAGGATCCTTATACTAATGATTGTCTGCTTTGAATTCGATGTTGTTTTGCAGGAATACCAGCTTGGACTTAGTCTTGGTAACGTTCCAGAAGAATATTCCACGCTTATTCCGCACGTGCTTAACCATGGTGAACGTTATGGAGATCGTGGGGAGAAGGCATGAATTGCGGATAGTTAGTTATTTAGATATTTTACTAAATTTAAAAGGGGTAGCGAGCTAATTAGACAACACTTGGCTATTTTTTGGCTACACACACTCGTACCACTGCACTCACCAGTTCTCGGCAAAACACTTAGCATTTTTCATACATTTCTACACGATACACTATA
This sequence comes from Helianthus tuberosus, assembly GCA_030545235.1. Classification (NCBI taxonomy): domain Eukaryota; kingdom Viridiplantae; phylum Streptophyta; class Magnoliopsida; order Asterales; family Asteraceae; genus Helianthus; species Helianthus tuberosus. Next base: position 12,022 of record JARYGA010028480.1, on the reverse strand, counting down.
GTGATCTTTGTACTTAGCTCGCTATCATCCGAAGTTGTAAAAGGATTATTGTTTAATTTGAGTTGGTGATCGGTAGTTTCCATCACCCGAGGTTTTTTATGCCGGAGATCATACATTGATCAAGGGCTTTTTCCTCGTATAAATCTTTGTGTCTCCTGTGCAATTCATTTCATAATGATCCTCATTGTTGTTTACCAATTCAAGCATCATACCCCGTAACAAAGAGTTTGGTTGCATTATCCTCGTCTGATTTTTGACCAAAACACTTAATCCCCCAACTGTCACAAAAGTTAATGGTTCTATTCCCAATGAATTGGGATCCATTATCACAAATAATCTCAGAAGGGATACCAAATCTAGTAATAATGTTTCTTTTAATAAAGGATATAACTTCCTTTTCTCTGACTTGAGCAAAGGCTTCAGCCTCTATCCACTTAGAGAAGTAATCAGTCATAGCAAGCATGAATACTTTTCCACCAGGTGCCTTAGGAAGCTTTCCAACTATATCCATTCCCCATCTCATGAATGGCCAGGAAGAGGATATAGGATGCAAGAGCTCTGCTGGTTGGTGAAGGATATTACTATGCCTCTGACAAGGATCACACTTCTTGGCATACTCTACAGCATCCTTCTTCATTGTGGGCCAATAGTATCCTGTTCTCAGGATTCTTGAGAACAATGCTCTGCCCCCAGTGTGGTTTCCACAATCTCCTTCATGGAAATCCTTTAGGACTTCTTGGATTTCAGGATCCTCAATGCATCTTAAATATGGTCCTGCAAGAGATCGTTTGTACAACATATTATTCAATATTGTAAATTGAGATACCTTGATTTTGAAAGCCCTAGGGTTTTCTCCTGTAGGAATCTCTCCATGTTGTATGTATCTCATGATTGGAAGGATCCATGATCCTGAATGAGATTGAGTATCATCACTAGGGATGATTGCAGAATCCTCTCCTATCTCCATAGCTACATGATCCTCGATAGCCGGGGTCAGGATATGGATAATAGGGATCTTGATATCCTCCGGGATCTTCAAGGATGATCCTAAATTGGCTAATGCATCTGCCTCTGCATTCTCTTCCCTTGGTACCTGTGTCAAACTAAAGGATACAAAAGAGAGTGCCAATTCTTTGACTATATCCAAATATTTGATTAGCTTTTCACCTTTAACAGCATAGGATCCATTAAAGTGATTAGTGATCAGTAAAGAATCTACATGTACCTCAAGATACCTGATCCTCATATGCTTTGCAATTTGCAAACCAGCTATCAAGGCTTCATACTCAGCCTCATTGTTGGTAGTTTGAAATTCACAAGCTATGGAGTGGGGTATTATGTCCCCCTGTGGCGATTTTAGTAGTATTCCAAGTCCTGTTCTTTTTACATTGGAGGCTCCATCCGTGAAGAGAATCCAAGGATCCTTAGTCTCTTCAAGTTCTTGGACTTCTAACTCAGCTTCCTCTTGCAAGTCACTACTAAAATCTGCCACAAAGTCAGCTAAATCTTGGGATTTGATGGCAGTCCTTGGTTCATATCTTATATCATATGCACTTAGCTTCACTGCCCACTTAGCCATCCTTCCTGACATTTCAGGTTTCCTGAGAACATTCTTAATTGGAAAATTAGTCTTAACAATAATGGCGTGAGTCTCAAAATAATGTCTTAATTTAGTGGATGCCATAATTAATGCAAGGATAAGTTTTTCTAAATGAGAATACCTGGATTCAGCATCAAGTAAGCTCTTACTTACATAATAAACAGGATGTTGTGTACCTTGGTGATCCTTAACAAGGACCGCACTTACTGCTTTTGAGGATACTACTAGGTACAAGGATAATACATCCCCTTTTTCTGGTTTCATCAAGGCTGGGGCTGAGGATAGGTAATCTTTAAGGGCTTTGAGGGCACCTTCATGCTTCTCAGTCCATTCAAATTTCTTGTTCTTCCTCAGGATATCATAGAATTCCTTACAATTCTCTGAGGATTTGGATATGAATCTGTTCAAGGCTGCGATCCTGCCTATCAATCTTTGCACATCCTTAGCATTGGCAGGAGATTTGATATTCACTATAGCCTTGATTTGCTCTGGACTTGCTTCAATGCCCCTCTTTGTTACCATATATCCTAAGAATTTACCTGCCTTCACACCAAAATGACACTTTGAAGGATTAAGTTTCATATTATATTTATCAAGGATATTGAATGCTTCCTCCAAGTCTTTAAGGTGATCCTCAGCCTTCTTGGACTTAACCACCATGTCATCAATATAGACTTCCATAGTGTGTCCAATTTGTTCCTTGAACATCATATTGACTAGCCTTTGATAAGTAGCACCTGCTCGAAGTAGCTTGTCTACCTCTTCCTGGATAATAGCATTTCTTTCAGGTGCAAACTTTCTCCTCTTTTGATGTATAGGCTTGAATGACATGTCAATGCCAAGTTTATGAGTAATTATATCCTTAGATATACCTGTCATGTCTTCATGTTTCCAGACAAAGGTGGTTTTCCTTCTTTTGAGGAAGGATATTAGCTCCTGTTCAATATCGCTAAGGATCCCTGATCCTATGAAGATCTTGGATTCAGGATCATCAGGATCCATGAGGATTTCTTTCAAATCCTGTTCTCTTGCCTCCAAGACATCTCTTGAAGGACACTTTAATTGTTATTGCTCCCTTGGTCTTGAGGCTGGCTTCATTGATGAGGGATAGCAATTTTTAGCCTCCTGTTGATCACTCTCAATTTTCACCACTCCCCAAGGACTTGGAAGCTTTACACATTGATGATAGGTGGACGGGACTGCCTTCATGTCATGTATCCATGGCCTGCCAAGGATAACATTACAACATGATAAGCAATCTATAACACAAAACTTTTGATAAGAATGCAATCCTTCAATATAGATTGGGAGTTTGATGTCCCCCAATGTATTCTTAGTTTCTCCACTGAATCCCACAAGTACTGAGGATCTTGGGATAATATCAGACTCTGGGATATTCATCTTCTTGAGAACATCAAGCTGAATGATGTTCACAGAGCTTCCTCCATCTATAAGGATCCTGCGAACAAAGTGGTTAGAAATAAATAATGTAATTACAAGACCATCATGATGAGGATCCTGGACGTCAACACGATCATCCTCATCAAAGGTTATGACTTTATCCTGGGTGACAACGGAGGTCCGGACGGGTCTGTCTCCATTATCCATCTTGGTTTCCTTAGCATGTCTTTTTGCTGCTGAAAAGGAGGTACCACAAATATCTGATCCACCGGATATAAAATTTATGACTTGTGCATCTGCTGGAGGAGCAGGAGCCCTTTCTGGGATCCTGGATCCTTGATTTCTTCCGTCCCAAGAGTTCCTTCAAATGCCCCTTGCTCAACAAGTAACCAATTTCCTTTCTCAGTGCAATGCACTCTTCAGTGAGATGCCCAAAATCCTCATGATATGCACACCACTTGGACTTATCCTTTGTAGCAGCTGGTTTATCACTCTTCCTTGGCCACCTAGCTTTCTCACCTAGATTCTGCATTGCAAGGATTAGTTCATTGTTATCAACAGAAAAACAGTATTCAGAAATAGGAGGATAATCCTCATCATCCTCTTCTTGTTCCACTGCATGCACATTCTGGTTATCAGATCTGTTGTAGGATTTGGATTTGTTGTTCCTGAAGTAGGATCCTTGTTTCTCCTGTTTTAAGGATCCTGCTAATCTATCCTGGATCCTTTTGTCATCCTCTAGGCGGATGAACCTAAGGGCCCTGGTTCTTACTTCATCAAGATTCCTGCAAGGTGTCATAACAAGATCATCATAGAACAATGAATCCCTAAGTAATCCCATTTTAAAGGCTTCTACAGCCGTAGCAATATCCAAATTAGGAATATCTAAGGATTCTTTACTAAACTTAGTGATATAATCTCTAAGTGATTCATTTTGACCTTGTGTTACCCTATATAGATCACTAGTTAATCGTTCAAACTTTCTACTACAAGAGAATTGACTATTAAACAAATTAACTAGATTAGCAAATGAAGTAATAGAGTAAGGTGGAAGACTTAGCAGCCATTTAAGAGCAGATCCTGTAAGTGTGGATCCAAATCCCTTGCATAGACATGCTTCTTTTAACCTTTCAGGAATTGGATTGATCCTCATCCTCTCCCTGTATTGAGCTACATGCTCCTCTGGATCCGTCGAACCATCATATAGCTTCATAGATGGTATCTGGAATCTTTTAGGTATCTCAGCATCACATAAGGGTGGTGCAAAACGAGATATCCTATGGCTACCATCTGCAATTTCAGGGATGGGTTTAACCACTCCCGGTACACTGGATATCATATCCTTAAGCTTCTGTAGCTCTCTAGCCATAGCCTGATTAATACCTGTATCCTGCATTAAGCCATGGTTAGTGTTATATGAATTATTAAAAATGTTACCTCCCACAGGATTCGTGTTTGGAATTGCGGATGTGAATCCATATTGTCGAGACTCTGGCATGATTGAGGGACCAGAGGGAGCAATGGTCTGCATTGGTATGAAGTCTCCTTGATGAACGTCCGAGCTCTGAGGCTGCATACTTCTCAAAAATCCTTGATCCTGAAGGGCATTGGATCCTTGAAGTTGAGATGATCCTTGAACCTGAAAGGATCCTGGAACCAGAGAGGATCCTGGGACAAAGGAGGATCCTTGGACCGGGAAGGGTCCTTGGACCTGGGAGGATCCTTGGACCTGGGAGGATCCTTGGACCTGGGAGGATCCTTGAACTGCATGCATTCCCAAATATCCTCCTGACGTGTAGTATCCCTGATGCTGAGAAGAGGATCCTGATGGTTGAGAAGAGGATCCTTGAGGCTGGAAGTGAGAGCCAAATGCCTGACTCATAGTTGCTGTTCCATAACGCCTTCCTGGTAATTCACCCAAGTATTGCACGTCCGGAATTGCTAAGTGTTGGGAGGTTATGACTGGAGTGTCAAAGTTTAGCGATCTTGGCATCAGAGGGGAGTGATCCTCCACTGATTTCTTATGTTTTTTGATCTCATCGATCTCCCGGAGGATCCTTTCGTTGGTTTTGTCCTGCTCTTGTGCATGATTCCTCATCTGCAAAATCAGAGTGTAAAGATCATTAGTAGTAGGATTAGTTGAAACAGAAGAAGTTGGTGGTTTTTGGAAAATGGGGGTTGGTTTCTTCGCAGCATTCTCAGCATTCTTCTGGGATCCAGAAGGTGGCGGAGGCAAGGGAGGAACGCCTTGTGAAGAACTGAATGACGGCATCAAGTTTGAAGTGTTCTTTGCTGAAGAAGCCATCTGCCTGGTTGTTATGGACCGAAATGATCACGAATATACGAATCTTCTTAGGAATGAAGCACCAATTGCCCCACGGTGGGCGCCAAACTGTTTTGGTCAAAAATCAAGCAATGATAATGCAACCAAACTTTCTGTTGTGAGGTATGATGCTTGAATTGATGAACAACAATAAGGATCACTATGAAATGTAACGAACAAGTGACACGAAGATTTATACGAGGAAAAAGCCCTTGATCAATGAATGATCTCCGGCATAAAAAACCTCGGGTGATGGAAACTACCGATCACCAACTCAAATTAAACAAGAAAATGTCATACAACTTCGGATGATAGCGAGCTAAGTACAAGGATCACTATAGTGTATTGTGTAAAAAAGTGTGTAATCGCCAAGTGAGTTAACGAGAGCTGGTGAGAGCAGTTGTAAGAGTGTGTGTGTAGCCAAAAATAGCCAAGTGTTTTCTAATTAGCTCGCTACCCCTTTAAAAATGGAAAATATCTACACTAACTAACATTCCGCAAATGGTGCAAGTCATCCACGACTCCATAACGTCCACTTTTGGCCAGGCACGTGCGGAATAAACATAGAATATACTCCAGGAATATCGCCAAGACCAAGTCCAAGCTGGTACTCCTGCAAAACAGTTTCGAATTCAAAGTAGACAACCGTTAGTACAAGGATCCTTATGATGATCCATGATCCTGATCCTGCAACACTTCTGAGGATCACTACTACAGACAGAATTGAGGATCACTAAACCCAACAGTAAATGAGGATCACTGATCATTTAGAAATCCACCCCTAACAGGATGCATATTATTATTAGTGTAATTTTCTTTCTGTTGGTATTGTAATAGACGCATAGTATATGAAAATAGAGTACAAGTCGCAATGATCGACGATTTTGGTTAAATTGCGTGTCATGTAATTAACTATATTACCTATTATTTGTGATATTAATATGGGGTAAATGTTTAAAATTCAGATGGCCGACGAAGGAAATCAAGGAAATCTGAATAATGATAACCAGAGTAACATTAACGTGGTTAATGAGAATCCAAGCATCAATAACAATAACAATGGAAATCAAGTGGACAATAGTGCTATCCAACACATAGTAGCACAGGGAATTATAGATGCAATGCCATTTATACTTCAAACTGTTAAAGATGCTAATAATAAAAGTAAACATAGCAGTAAGCGACCTGTTGAACCAGAAAACAGTGTAAACAATGGACCTGTACTTCAAATGCCTATTCCCAAAAGAAGAAGAACCATGCCTTATGGTTGTTCTTATAAAGAATTCTGGTCTTGTAAACCAATGGAATTCTCGGGCAATGAAGGGGCCATTGCAACCTTACGTTGGATAGAAAAGACTGAGGCAGTTTAAGGATAAGCAAGTGTGCTGAAGAAGATAGAATATTGTTTGCTTCTAATCTGTTTAAAAATGCAGCACTAGAATGGTGGAACACTATCCTCCAAACAAAAGGAAGTGATAGAACCTACAATATGGAATGAGAAGAATTTAAGAATAAGGTAGAAAGGAAATTCTGCCCACCCAATGAAAAGGAACAGATAGCAAACAAATTCGTAAACGTTAGGATGACTGGTGTGGATAGTAAGGGATATACTAAAATATTCTTTGAATATGCCAGAATAGTGTCAACTCTTGCTTCACCAGAACCAGTGTTAATCTCCCGTTATATTTGGGGATTAATTGGAGAGATTAGACACGTAGTCAAGGCAGCTAGACCTCAAACTATAGAAGAAGCTGTAGAACTAGCCAATACCTTGACTGATGAGTTAGTCCGTACCAGAGAAGAGGATCAAAGGAGGAACCTAACCCAGAAGTTGACTCAAGAATTTCGTTCTGGAAATTCTAACCGTGGGAAAAATATAGGTTCTACCTCTGCACCCTACTGTAGGTATTGCAAAAGAAAGCATTCGGGGAGATGCTCCATATATTGTAACTTTTGCAAAATATCGGGACACAAGGAAGAAAACTGCAGGAAGAAAGCTAACAGTAAGGTATGTTACAATTGCGGAGAACAAGGTCATATCAAACTGAATTGCCCAAAATTAGCTCCAGCTCCAGATAACAAGAATACTAAAAATGCTAGAGCATTTGTTCTGACTGCAGAAGAAGCCAAGATGATTCCAGATGTCATAGCTGGTACGTTTTTAGTTAATGATGTCTTTGCTAAAGTATTATTTGACTCTGGTGCAAACCAAAGTTTTATTAATACATCGTTTTGCAAATTTCTAAATCAGTCATTAACTAAACTACCACATGAATGCGTAGTAGAGACATCTAATGGAGAAACTGTTAGAATTTCTGAAATCTTGCAGGGAGCAAGAATAGAAATTTTAAATCAGAAGTTTATTGCAAATCTTTATCCTATGAATCTGGTAGGATTTGACGTTGTTTTAGGAATGGATTGGTTAATAGCCAATAAAGCTAGTATTTTATGTGATCAAAAGTTAATTCAAGTAAATTCACCAAAAGGTAAAATGATCACAATTAAAGGAGATAAATCTTCTAGATCTACTAAATTCATTTCTGTGATGAAAACTGCAAGTTGTATGAGAAAAGGTTCTATAGTATATTTGATTTCTATAATCATTAACACTAAAGGAAAGGATTTAAAAGATATTCCAGTAGTATCTTAGTTTTCAGATGTATTTCCAGAAGAATTGCCAGGACAACCTCCGGACAGAGAAGTTGAATTCAGAATTCACTTAATACCAGGAACATCACCGATTGCCAAAGCACCTTACCGTTTGGCACCCGCTGAAATGCAAGAATTGAAGAAACAATTAGATGAATTGTTGGAGAAAGGATTTATACAACCAAGTTCGTCGCCATGGGGAGCGCCGATACTGTTTGTTAAAAAGAAGGACGGATCAATGCGTATGTGCATTGACTACCGTGAATTAAACAAGGTCACGATTAAGAATCGGTACCCATTACCGAGAATCGATGATTTGTTTGATCAACTACAAGGAGCTCGATTTTTCTCTAAAATCGATTTAAGATCAGGATATCATCAATTAAAGGTACAGGAAGAGGACATTCCTAAGACCGCTTTTAGAACAAGGTATGGCCATTATGAATTTACTGTCATGCCATTTGGTTTAACCAATGCCCCAACTGCATTTATGGACATGATGAACCGAATATGTAAGCCATATTTGGATAAATTCATAATTGTCTTTATATATGATATTCTAATTTACTCTAAAAGTAAAGAGGATCATGCAAAGCATTTGCACGCACTTTTAAGTTTATTACAAAAGGAAAAGTTTTATGCTAAGTTTTCTAAGTGTGAATTTTGGTTAGAACAGGTACAATTCCTTGGACACCTAGTCAATCATGAAGGAATTCATGTAGATCCAACAAAGATTGACGCAATTACTAAATGGAAAACCCCTGAGTCACCAACTGAAGTTAGAAGTTTCTTAGGATTGGCAGGTTATTATAGAAGATTTATTAAAGATTTCTCTAGAATAGCCATTCCCTTAACTAAGTTAACTTGTAAATTTGTTAAGTTTGAATGGGGATTTAAACAAGAAGAAGCATTTAGAATCCTTAAGAAAAGATTAACCCATACACCTATACTAGCGTTACCAGAAGGAACTGAAGACTTCGTAGTCTATTGTGATGCTTCTAAATTAGGTTATGGATGTGTGTTAATGCAACGACAAAAGGTTATAGCTTACGCATCTAGACAACTTAAGAATCATGAAGAGAATTATTCAACTCATGATTTAGAATTAGGAGCTATAATTTTTGCTCTTAAGATTTGGAGACATTACCTTTATGGTAGTAAGCTTACTGTATTCACCGATCATAAGAGTCTAAGGTATGTTTTCAAGCAAAAAGAATTGAATATGAGACAAAGACGTTGGATGTAATTTCTTAGTGATTATGATTGTGATATCCAGTATCATGAAGGAAAAGCAAATGTAGTGGCAGATGCTTTAAGCCGAAAGTATCATGAAAAGCCAAGAAGGGTAGGTTCTCTTAAATTAAATCTGCACGTAGATTTGAATGAGCAATAAGAGAAGAACAAGAATCAGTAATCAAGGATGATTCTGAAAAATTAAAAGGTATGTTAAAAGAATTAGAACAAGGAACAGATGGAATATGGAGATTCCATGAAAAGAGAATGTGGATACCTAAATTAGGAAACCTACGTCATCGTATACTAGAAGAAGCCCATAAATCTAAGTATACAATGCATCCAGGAAGTGATAAAATGTATCAGGATTTAAGGAAAAATTTCTGGTGGATAGGAATGAAAAAGGACATAGCAACCTATGTTTCTAAATGTTTAACTTGTTCACAAGTTAAAGCTGAACACCAGAAACCCTCAGGTTTGTTACAATAATTAGAAATGCCAGTTTGGAAATGGGAATTTATAACAATGGATTTTGTTACTAAATTACCCAAAACTAGGAAAGGAAATGATACAATCTGGGTGATTGTAGATAGGCTAACCAAGTCAGCTCATTTTCTACCAATGAAGGAAACAATTAGTATGGAACAATTATCTAAATTGTATGTAAATGAAATTGTTTCTTTACATGGTATTCCTTTATCAATTGTTTCTGATAGGGATAGTCGATTTACATCTCATTTTTGGTCAAGTTTCCAAAAGGCAATGGGAACCAAGTTAAAGTTAAGTACGACTTATCATCCACAAACAGATGGACAAAGCGAAAGGATAATTCAGACAATGGAGGACATGCTTAGAGCTTGTGTAATTGATTTTGGAGGTAATTGGGACGATCACTTACCTTTAATAAAATTTTCTTATAATAATAGTTATCACACAAGTATAAATGTTGCACCATTCGAAGCACTTTATGGACGAAAGTGTCGAACCCCAGTCTGTTGGGCAGAAATTGGGGAAAAGCAACTATCTGGACCTGAGATAGTGCAAGAAACAACCGATAAAATTATTCAAGTCAAGGAACGACTGAAAGCAGCACGTGATAGACAGAAAAGTTATGCTAATAATAGGCGAAAACCATTGGAGTTTCAAGTAGGAGATAAAGTATTATTGAAAGTCTCTCCTTGGAAAGGAGTGGTAAGATTCATCAAACGAGGAAAGCTAAGTCCCAGGTATGTTGGACCTTTTAAGATTATTAGAAGAATAGGACCTGTAGCTTATCAGCTACAACTGCCAGAGGAAATGGCAGGAATACATGATGTGTTTCATGTATCTAATCTTAAAAAGTGTTTAGCTGATGAATCATTGATAGTACCTCTTAAGGATATAGAGGTAAATGAACAACTCAAATTTGTAGAAAGACCTCTACAGATTGAAGATAGGAAAGTCAAGAATCTCAAACACAAGAGACTAGTTCTAGTCAAAGTGAAGTGGGACTCCAAAAGAGGACATGAGTACACATGGGAGCTCGAGTCAGAAATGCAAAAGAAATATCCGCATTTATTCCAGTAGATCTCGAGGACGAGCTCTAAATAAGGTGGGGAGAATGTAACAACCCTCGGTAAAACCGACACTCTCATAATATGTCTAACACCCTATTATATGTTAGAATGTCCTAATATGTTTTATATTACACCCCGTATGTGAAAACCGAGCCCTAGTTATGTTATAATTATAAAATAAATCAAAAATAAGAAAAATGGAGCTGAGGCGGGCCGCGTAGACCCACCCCAACATCTTACGCGGGCGGTATCAATGCAGGAATTGACTTCGCTGACTTCTTTAGTTGAAGCGGGCCGCGTAAGAGTATATGTGTAGTTGACGCGGGCCGCGACAGATCATGAAACGCGGAAGCATCCGGTGCTGACACGTGTCAACATCGTGGCGAGTCTAGTAGCTGACCCAGCTAAGCTACAGCGTTGACCAATGTTGACGCGGGCCGCGTAAGTGACCCTTGTCTTTCACGCGGGCCGCGACAGGACCAGAAATCAGAACTATAAATAGATAGCATCAGATTACAATTTCCGTCGCTCACATTTCAATCTCAATCTCGAATTCTGAAAGTATTAGACATATTTTGCAAGTATTATACCCCTAATTAGCAAGGTTCTGCTCCGTTGTAAGTATTATAACCCCAGTTTCATAATAGTTACGCTGCCCGATTGATTTAGGGTTCCGTAACAACTGTCGTGGTTCTGCCCGACGTAGTTGTTGGAATGTCGTCTCGGGGAGGGTATCATTAATATTTTCAATGGGTTATAATACTAACCAATGTACATTTGTATAAATTATAGATTATATCCAGGAAACCCTTACGAAAAGCCTAAGACAGCAATGTGAGTTTATCCTCTTTTTGTTAACCTTTTTGGAATGTTTTACCAAACCTTAAATGTTTTAGTATGAAATTAAGCGGTGATTGAGTCTTTGTAGTTCTTCAATTACTGCCGGTATTATGGGGTTTTGTATACAAAATTTATTACTACGAGTAGTAGTAAGTCGGGAACGACAGTACATTACCATTGGACGACGAGTTAGCCAATGGGTAATTTGACCATAGCCATAGATCCGGTCGAGTGGCAAATACTGAATGAGTAATTGTGTAGAAATAAACAATGTGATCGCTCTCAATACTGTTTTAATTGATAAAATGTTTCTTGATTAAACTGGGATTCACTCACCAGTATTCCCGACTGACAAATGTTTTTAAAACGCGTTACAGGTAACACAATGTGAACAGTCAATTAATGAAAGCCAGCTGGAGA
>JARYGA010028479.1:0-19567 GCA_030545235.1 Helianthus tuberosus | reverse complement strand
GCTATAATATACATATAAAATTTATAAAAAAAAAAATTCTTTAGTGTATCGCTATTTATAAAATAGCCGCCCACTATTTATCGCTATTCGCTATGTAGCATATAGGTACCTTATCGCTGTTTGTCGCTATTCGCCATTAACAACTATGCATATAATATTAGAATGCATCATTTGCAAAATCTTTCACTGGCGAATACACAATCTGTGGAGCTCTAGTGTATTCAATGTGAATAAAACATATTTATATATAATATATCTAGTTCTTGTTTTTTTAAGAAACCGACTGTTTTCTTTGTGAGATCTGATGATGAACAATCAATATTTTGCAGGGTTCTTCTATGAAGAAAAAACGATGTAGAAGTGTAAGTGTATCTTCAGGACACGCGAAAAGCTCTTGAAATGCTCATCAAGATTTTAAAGGTTTGAGCCTTGAACCTCAAAGCACCTATGGGTCAGAAAGGACTGCGAAGGCAAACAAAGTTGATTTAGTGTTTTTGATATCATATGTTGTGAATATTAGATTCAGTTAGCATGTGGTTAAATAAGCCACTGGGAAAACACACCTTTGGCTGTTACAGTAGTAAATGTTCTTTTGTTTATACCTCTTTTGTTTGGTGTCAGTTTTCCATTAGCATCTTCTTTGACTTATAAGAAGTCAAATTCAGTGGTTAGTGAGATGTCACGAGTGGTGCGGATGTTGTCGATGGCTGACGATTGACGAAGGTCATCTGCTCGCACGAGTTACCCTCATAAACTGCTACCCAAGTCATCGAAAGAAAAAGGCAAAGTAATCATAGCCATATGAATTCTTTATAATATCTGTAAAACATTTAGAAGGTCATTTATAACTTTTGAATGACTATATGAATTCTTTTAGCTAAATTAGTGTTTAAAATAAAACACAATCATAATCAATTTATTTACAAATAAATCGTTCAAAATTGTTAACTCTACGTAGAGTTCAAATTTGTTGCAAATTTACGTAGATCATTAATCGAGTCAATTTATTTTTTGTTTCAATGCTCGTCAAGTATGATTAGTTGCACTACAAACTATTAGGCATGTAAACGAACGGAACGAACACAAACGTATAATCGAACACGTTTTTTTTTTTGTTCGTGTTCGTTCATTAAGAAAGCGGGCATGTTCGTGTTCGTTTATTTTTGTTCGTTTAAAGCCTAAACTAACAGTTCACGAACATAAACGAACACAAATGAACATAAACGGACACAAATAAACATAAAAAATAACTGAACATATTTGAATAAACATAAAAAAACATAAATTAACATGATTGAACAAACATAAACGAACACAAATGAACGTAATTGAACAAATATAAACAAACACAATTTAACATTAGTGAACACAAAAAAGTCTAATATAGTAGTTTTTATATCCGAAAACACATCTAAATTAAGGTTTATAAATACTAAAATTAAGTAGTTTTTTTTTACATAAATATTAAGTAAGTGATCACTTAGACCACCCGTAGTGGGCGGTGTCCGGCGTTTTCTACAGCCAAACACGCCCCATCACGCCAAGCACCCCACCCCCGTGGGCGTGTTTGGGCGTTTTTTCGCAAGAAATCCCCCTCTAGCGTGATTTAAAACACGCTCAAATAGAAAATCAATGGCCAATCAGATGTATCCCTCTTTTTCTTGGCCAATCCCCCTTTTTTGGTTAGTTTTTTTTTCCTTTAATTCTTTAAACCCCTTTTAACATAATACCCACATCCCCACTACACTCATTTTAGAAAAACGCCCAATAATGTCCCTTGCTGACTGGACTGCCACATGGCGGAAAACGCCCAAGGTTGGGGGCATTATTCACCCTTACCACTACGCATGGTCTTACAATCTAAGAAACATTTTAAAATTTCATTTTATATTACTAGAAAACTCAATTACTAATTAGTTATATTTATATAAGTAGTTAGAAAACCTAATATTTATATAAACATAACTATTTATGTATTTACTAAACGAACATAAATGGATGTTAATAAACGAACATAAACAAACGTTATCGAACATAAATGAACGTTCACGAACATAAATGAACGAACACAAGGAGTATTCATGTTCCTTTATTTAATTAAACAAACACAGTTTTTTATTCGTGTTTGTTTGTTCGTTTATTAAATAAACTAACATAAACGAACTTCCCGCCGAACAAGTTCACGAACAGTTCATGAACACTCGGTTCGTTTATAGGCCTACAAACTATCATGGAATCACAACTAAAACAATAAAAATCGGAGTTGAAATGCATGAGTAGTGGACCCGCGTACAACCGGGCGCTGGATACTGAGTGCCGGTCAAAGCGGGCCACAAAAAACTCAGATTTTAGTTTTTACACATCAACAAGTGTAAATTATAAGGTCAACACCGACTAGGCATCGATCAACGTTTGGATCGAGGAAATGACGGTTTAAGGTCATTAAAAGGGCAAAAATGGTTGTACTTTCTAAAGATCTCAGTTTCCATCTTTTGGCTTCGGCCTAGGGCTCAAAAAAGGCCCTCGGTAGGAACATCAAGATACAATCGGAATGCTTATAACAGCAACGAGTTTAGGATTTGAACGAGTGTTAACAAATTTTTTTCTCATTCTTGTGGAAGGTCTGTCCGAAATTGTTCCAAATCCGAATAACACCCCCTGATCACAACTAGGATTACAATTTGCTTAGTTTTGTTGTAACTTTGATTGATAGTTGTTTCGGACACTTGTATTTATATTTTTTTATTTTATTTTTTTGAACGGCAAATTTGGATCACTGACGGACCACTGAAGTATCATCGTGCCACCAGCGGAACCACCTGATCATATCCATCTCCACTAGGCAATAATGCCTATACACCAATTCAGGAGGAAACCCAATAAATCTGGGAAAAACCCCCCTTATGGGAATCGAACTCATGACCTAATGGTCATAAGCCTTATCCCACCCCCAAGATACCACTAGGCTATAATGCCATGGGTCACTTGTATTTATATTGAAGTGTGACATATGGGATCACATTTATGCTTGTTTTTTATGTTATATCTATGTAACAAAGTAAATATCTTCATGATTATCTAGTTAGTAAGTCGTAACATAACATTATTGAATGATATTTGTTTAAACATGTGAATAGTTGTAAGCATCGACATGTAAATGTCATGAGTGCTAGGTATATTGTCAATGGGTGATGATTGTCACACCCCAACCAATGGTGGAATCATCGGGGCGTGGCACTAAGCGAAACAGATTGTCCAATATAATCCATAACAACTATTAAATGACAATATTTATAAGGTTTAATATCCCATAATATTAAACAAATTCTTCAAAACAGTCATTACAGATATTCAGTCTCAAAAACAAATTCCATTCCGACAACTCAGATTTTATTTGGTGAGTTTCTAGACTTCCTAACTTGTTTGCAGCATAACATCCAATCAACCTGTCACATACGTTAAAATAAAAGTCAATGCATAAAGTAAAGGTGAGTACACAAGTTTAGCATAGATATAGTATCAAAAGCGTTTACACATAACCAACATGTAACACGTAACGGGCGAAGCATGTAACTATCAACAATGATACAACCTAACCACGTGACTGCGATGTAGAGTATGCGCGACACATGTTCACCGAAGTAAACACGTGAAGTAAAGTAATGTGATCCTTAGCAACCCCTGTTCACAACAGGTGCCGAGTCCAAACTATAGTACTATCGTTGCTAAAGGCGGTCTAGTGTAACACTGTGTAAGCATAGTAACAAGCATTTAACAAATCACGTATAGTATGCAGGAGCGGTTAGCGTTTATAAAGTGTTTGCGTTGTGTGTTGTGTTTTGATAGAGAACGTATGTAACACCCAAAAGTGCGTTAAACAAAAATGGGTTCGAGTATACTCAC
This sequence comes from Helianthus tuberosus, assembly GCA_030545235.1. Lineage (NCBI taxonomy): Eukaryota > Viridiplantae > Streptophyta > Magnoliopsida > Asterales > Asteraceae > Helianthus > Helianthus tuberosus. The sequence goes on along the minus strand of JARYGA010028479.1, from coordinate 15,664 downwards.
AGTGTGTGTTTAGCAAGTAAACACAATCTGGTTGGATTGAAGGGAGCGCCGGGTCAGCCTGCGTACGGGAACAGTAGCGTAAGTCTTCCAAGTACTGACACGGTCGAAATCAGAGTATCGAGTAGGGTAAAAAGTGAGTTAAGAGTTCAACAACCTATCCGAACGGATGGGCTCCATCCGGACGGATGGGCCTCCGTCCATTCGGTCGGATGGCTTTTTCTATTGGATCGTAATGATCTGATGTGTAACCGGTGTTTAAAAGTTTAGAGAAAAGATGTGGTGTGGCAACCGAATCTGTCCGGACGGATGGACGTAGTCCATTCGGGCGGATGGACTGCGGTTGTTTTTGAACTGTTAAAACTGTTGAAGTTTTGTTCAAAATGTTTTTAATCAACGGAGACGGGTACGGTAACGGAACAAAACAACAGGGACTACCGCGTCACGCCCACTCGGGCGGATGGGCGTAGCCCATTCGGCCGGAGTGTCATTCTAGACGGAAATCCTTGCCTGACCCGTAGATCAGACCATCTCCTTGGTGGAAATCAACCATTGAGTCGGCCCCTCAACTATGGAACGAGTCGGGAGTCTGACAGGGTCATGATTCCGCCAATATTGCATAAAATCGAAAGGGAGTTCATAGATAAGTTGTAAAATGTGGAAATCCTTTAGATCTAGGACCCATCTCGATTGAATGATGCTCCACAATAGTTTTCCTAAGTAAAACGAGTAGGAACCATCTTCGAGGGGTCTAAAATCAGTGATTCCGAGAAATAGTTGAAGTGTGTGTGTGATTTTGATGAAGAAGATGATGTAGAAGTGAAATAGAGTGAAGATTGAAGAAGATTTGAGGGAAAAGCTTACAAAAAAGTCTTGATTCGCATCTGAGAGCTTGGGAGCGGATGAGAGAGCTTAAAGGTTGGAATGAAGACACAAGTCTCCTATTTATAGGTGAGGGCGAGGGTTAAGGCGGTGCGCGCACGGTTGTGTCCGGATGGCTCCATCTGGATGGATGGGCTCCATCCGGGCGGATGGCCCATTCGGGCGGAGGGTCCATTCGGACGGCCACTCTCTCGTTGGTTAGTTTTCCAACTTTGGTTCGTTTTTTAAGCGTTGCGTTGCGATAAATTGAGTTGCGAGTGAGCGTTTGAGCGTATAAGCGTTGCATTGATAACCACATAATCACACAAATAGCACACATAATAAAAATAAATAAATCCGCGTTTCGAGTTTACGTTGGGATAGCGTTTAGTATAAGCGTTATAAATAGCGTTTAAATGCGACAATTGTTATTAAATAAGCATTGTAATATGCGTTGAAAATATAGTTTATGTCGCAGCCCCGACCCCTATCCCGGGAGCGGGCGCCGCGAGCGCGCGGTATCAGTGGTGATGTGTTCAAATATTAACATATAAATTTCATCAAATGAGGCATAAAACTAACCCCTTTTTAGTACTAATGTTGGAAAAAGTGTGCTTTTGTCTTCCTTTTGTATTTTCAGGATTAAATGAGCTCAAATTAACAAAAGAAGCAAAAAGACATCAAAATCTAACATAAATACAAGAAAAAGGTCAAGACGTTACATGCCCGACCCCACAACAGCATCTTCCCAAGCAAAACAAGAGATCAGACGCCTGAACACGCCCCGTGCTCAGCCAGCACGGGGGCGTACCCAAGTGTCAGCAGAAAAGACAAGTGGTAGAAGCTTCTATTGCCCACCACGGGGCCGTGCTCAGCGGACACGGGGCCGTGGTCAACTATAAGATTCGCACAATCCATGCAAATCTTCATAGTACAAAGATTCTTCTGCACACGGGGTCGTGCTCAGCGGACACGGGGGCGTGGTCAACCAATAAGACAAAGCTGCATTTAATGAAGAAAGAGAGGATGTGGACACGGGGCCGTGCCCACTGGACACGGGGCCGTGCCCGAGCTTCTGTTCAGCCTATAAATAGAAGTGCTTGGCTCAAGCTCAAACCATCCCTTGGCACACCACCTCTCTCACACTTCACCCACCACCCACCACCACCATAACACCATCATCCACCACCATCATCCATTGTCCATCGTAGAGTGTGTGAGTCGTCTCGGGGTCCAAGATTGATCGTAAGAGTTCTTGACAATCAAGGCCATGTTTGCCTAAGTCTCTTACATCACTTGGTGAAGACAAAGTGTCTAGTGTAATACTTTTTATTTCTAATCTTTTGCACTTTTTATTTGGTTTTGTATTAATGACTTTAATAACTAGTTGCTTATGTTGAAGGTGATCTTTCCTTATCGTTTGTCTGTGGTGTCTTGAAATTATTTTACTGTCTATATAAAATAAAAGATTTTGACCATTCATATCTCCACGGTCTATATGGAGGTATGTTGGCTACCTGGTCGGGGGTTAAGGGAATGGTTTGGTAAAGGTCTTGCCATTGTTCAGCGTTTAGAGGTCCTGCAATGGACCTGGGTCAAATTTAGTAGGACCTCCTTCAATACTTAACGGTATTGGATGGCGGGGGTCCAAACTCTTTGATCCCCTCATAAGTTAACTACTATTAATACTATAACCCGGCTATTTAAGACTGTATCCCTGCTGACTCAGACTACTTAGTCGAGGGTAACGTCACCTCCAAAAGAGGGGCCTACCATAATATTGCATTAATAACTTAATTAATTATCTTCCAATAATCCACCCTTTTAGGATTGTATCATTGCTGACTCAAACTACTGGGGTGAGGGTAACGTCACCTTCAAAAGAGGGGCCTACTACAATAACTAAGATAATCTCTTAAAATAGTGCAAAAATGCGGAAATAATCAAAGGTTACACTAGATACGAGTCGGAACCAAGTGATTCATCTTGTCTATCTGTTTTTCTTTTTATTTTTATTTTTATTTTTCAGCATTTTAGTTAGTTTCTTATTTTTCTTAGTTTAAAACATTTTTCTAAACTTTTTATTTTGATTAGACGTTGAGGATAAACCGGTACTAAAAGCTCTTGTGTCCTTGGACGACCTCGGTATCTTGCCAACACTATACTACGCTCACGATGGGTGCACTTGCCCATATGTGTGTTTAGTGTTAGTAAAATATCGTGTTTTATAAATTTAAAACTTGGCTAAAAATAAGTGTTAAAGGGGCTTAAAATATACACCTAATATATATAACACTTTCACGCACATCAAGTTTTTGGCGCCGTTGCCGGGGACACAAGGATTTTAAGAAAGTTAGAAATCAGCGGCCTAATCGTTTTTCTTATTTTTCAATTTTTTTAGGATTTTTTTTAGTTTTTCAGCTTCTGCAGAACTCAGCACGGGCCGTGCCCGCTGAACACGCCCCGTGCCCAATCATTGGAACTGGCAATCCTGTTTTAAGTCAGACAGTAGGCTGAACACGGGGCCGTGCCCACTCAACACGCCCCCGTGCCCAAGTTTCAGTTACTGAAAACAGAACCGTAAGATCCCAACGGTTGGTAATTTCTGACACAAACATGAGTGATACTGATACTTTTTACTTTCGGCACTCTTATGGTACTATGTGGTGTCAATTATGTGGTGGTAATCATAAAGAATTAGAATGCTTTTTTCTAAATTATAAACCCCACTATATAGACCCATCTTTTCCTAGTATCCTTAAGAGGGCCGAAAGTAAAAATAATCCCTATCGCTCCCTCGAATGCGCCCAACCGGATATTCTAGGGGAAATGCTTCTCGATGAATTATTTCAACTAGAAGATCTAATCTTTAATTGGTTAAATGAACTTAGGGAAGATTTTAATAATCTTTTCCAAGACAACAACCAAGAAGAGAGGTTGGAAACGCATTCAAACAACTTCATTGTTTCCAATGATACTTCTAACTCTAGTGAGGATTTGAGCGATAGTCGTCCCTGTGTCGATTGTGCCGTGAAGGACTCCCCATCAACTTCGTTTGATGCATACATAGACCTGAGCGATTCGACATACACCTTCTTTAATGAGAGCCCGGGAAAGGGTTGGACTTGTCCACCTACATATAGCATAGGAATCACCCTCACGGACAACCTCTTGCGTTCTCGTCTCAATCTAGAACAATTAAGGTATCTTAGGCACTTTGGGGTTGTTCCATCCAGTAAGGAACCACCCGATCCGGAAAAGTTCCTTAAAAATTTAAAGAATTCCTTAAGACAGCTTCTAGACACGGGGCCGTGCCTAGGTCAACACGCCCCCGTGTCCACCCAAAGATTCCCTTCTGATTTTATCAGAATGCGGACAAAAATGTGTCAGGATTCCATCTGCACACGGGGCCGTGTCCATCCGACACGGGGCCGTGCGCAACGTACTGTCGTTTTCTATAAATGCAGCCAAGAATCCTGCACATTTGAACCATTCCAGGGACAGAGATTTGAGGAATATTCTCACATACCATCCTAGGTATTTTCTAAAAGAAGTTTCTCATCCATCTTCTTGCCCTTTCCTCTTTTATCCACTTTCTTCTTCTTCAATTTTCTTCATACTTCCATTAAAGCTTGAATATTCCACAATTTCAAGCCTTATTGGGATATTTGTTAGATTTTTGTTCATGGAATCTTGTTAAAAATAAGTTTTATAACAGTGTTTTAAGTTGTTAAGTTCATAAATGCTTCAAAAATCATAAAAACAATTTGAAACCCCAAGATTCCTTGTTCATAAATCCTGCAAATATCTGAACACGGGGCCGTGTTCAATGAACACGGGGCCGTGTCCAAAGTACTGGATCCATAGAATTGAACTCTTGTCGATATGATTTCTCAGAATGGCCAGCAGAACAAGCGGAAACTCTTCATCGCATTCCAGAAACAACCGGCAGGGGAGAAGATCATCAACGGTTGAAGATTCTCTTGTAAACTATGTTTACGCCCTAAGAGAGGCCCTTGATGAAGTAACAAGTGTGGAAGAGGCATTGGTGGACCGCATTAATCATTTGACGGTGGGACTAGAAGGATGTCTCCGGGAGGTCAACCTTTTGCACCAAAGGTTGAACATTCTCGCCTCTCCTCCTTTGGTACCAATTATCACCCAAAGGGCATGGAATGTGGTGCCGGAAGTCATCATTCCGGCCGAATGGTACGCCCTACATCCGGAACCTCCTCGAGACATACTCCAAGGGGTCCCGGTTGGTGTCGCTCCTCCACCACCAAATGTTGAGGAACATGAAGCCGCATCCCTTCTCCCAAGGGAGATCGAAGAATGGCTCTAGCAACATCTAAGGAACACCGTTCGGCTTGGAGTTCTACAAGGCTTTTAAACCGGAAATCTATTTCCGGAATTTTGGTTCTTATTTTAAGTAGAACTCCTTAGGAAGATTTTACGGATCACTTGACCTAGTTACTATTAGGACTTTTAACTTTTATTTTCTGCTTTATTTTTCATTTTTAGGACTATTAAGTAATTCTCTCTATGATTAATGAATGATGGTTTTAGTTAATTTGGTGTTTTGGATGGCGTTGAAATGAATAAAACACACTTGAGATGGAAAAGGATACAAGGGAAACTTGAACCAGCACTCTACACAGGAAAACAGAACCGTCTGACAAAATTCTTCATTTACAGTAAGCTCGGCACGGGCCGTGTCCACCCAACACGGCCCCGTGCTGCACTGTCTGCAGAAAAAGACCCACTTCAGGTAACTGGACACGGGCCGTGTTCACCCAACACGCCCCCGTGTCCAGACTTCTGTTTCTCTTGTTTTAAATTTGTTACTGGCACTTGAACACGGGGCCGTGTTCAGCGCCCAGTAACACAAAATTTTTGTTTTTTCACACCTTTTACACATTCAATCAACCGAAAAACTTATTTTTGGGACACATTGAGGACAATGTGTAATTTAAGTGTGGGGGGGATGCTAAAACCTTGAATCTTGCAAGTCCTAAATACAAGCCTTACACAAAACTCTATTGGAACCGCTAATCACCCCAAATTTTTTCAAAAATTTTCATTTTTTTTTACTTGTCTAGGTTTAACTTGGGAAATTCAAGTTCTAAAAAAGGTTATATTTTTACGAATTTACAACCGATAGCGTCGTGATAAAAAGGCATGACAAGCTTAGTTAAAATTTGATTATATATACTTGATCACATAAAAACCCATTCCCACAAAAGTGAGTTTTGAGCCTTTATTGAGCAAACACTTACATATCATTTGACTAATTGCTCATTTTTCGTTTCTTGTGTGAATAGCCGCTTGTTTCTTACGACTCTAGAACTTGCCATGACGATACATTCCCGGTCCTTACCAACTTAAACCCGAGTAAGTAAATGATGGAGGCATTAGGACTAACCTTTTGTCTTCTACACCATTATTTTTCTTTTTTTTTTACCACCTACCTAAAATCCCCCTAGTTAGCCCCTTTGAGCCTAAACCTTTTCATTTCATAACCCAAACCAAACACCCTTTTACCCACCAAAAACCTTTTTTCATTTTTACCCCTTTGTTTTAGTAACAAGTTCGATTTTTCGTATTCTTTCAAAAAATATATATATATATATATATAGGGTAAGGTTCATGCGAGAACCACCTTTATTGCGAGAACCGCGAGAACCAATGTGAACACAACCTAAAATAGCTAAAAAAACCTAAAAAAAACCTAACCCCCACCCCCCCCCCCCCAAAAAAAAAAAAAACCTAACCCCCCCCCCCCCCCCAAGCTAAATGCTAAAAACTAAACCCCCCAAAAAACCTAAAAAAAAACTAACCCCCCCCCCCCCAACCCCAAAAACCTAAACCCCCCTCCCCCACCCCCCAAAAACCTAAACCCCCCCCCCCCCCCCCAAGCTAAAAAGCTAAAAACTAAACCCAAAAAAAACCTAAAAAAATCTAAAAAAAATCTAAAAAAATCAAAAAAAAATCTAAAAATTTTTTTTTGATTTTTTTAATATTTTTTATGTTAAAATCGCTACTTTTAGAAGCCAAAAAAATTTTTTTTTTTTTTTTAAAAAAAAAAAAATTTTAAAATTTTTTTTTTTTTTTTTTGGCTACGAAAAGTAGCGATTTTGTTATAAAAAATATTAAAAAAAAAAATTTTGTGTGATTTTTAGCTATTTTTAGGCATTTTTGGTTGCGTTCACATTGGTTCTCGCGGTTCTCGCAATAAGAGGTGGTTCCTAACGGATCTTTGTCCTATATATATATATATATATATTTGTGTTGATGATGAAGCAAAAGAAAATAAACAAACAAGTTCATCAAAAATAACTTTGTTTGAATGAATAGCTTCATCAAAATAAAAGTTTCAAAAAAAAAAAAAGTAGAAAGTCTTACGAAAACCGACACTTGTTACGCTTTTCGCCCTTTTTCTACTAACCACTAACCACCAACCCAACCACCTACCTTTAACCCAAGCCTAACCCTTTACCCATAAAGTCCTCTTGATATTTACAAAGGTATATAAGTTAAAAAGGAGGAGGATTGATTGCTTGGCAAGCCTATGGTAGGAGTAAGTTCCATGCCGCTCTCGAGCGATCCACAAAAATACATTTTCGGCCGTGTGTTGAGTGATCCCCGTGAGGTATGTGAACTTGTATATAACTAGAATTTTACAAAGACATGTTATGCCCTAATAAGTAATTTCTCTTATGAAAAGTTTTAAATAAATCATGACGAATAGGATTGTAAATAAATAAAAATTAAATTAAATAAAGAATCTTGGAAATCCCGACACTCTACGACAAGCCCAAAAACCTTCTTCTCTACCCATTCCATTTGAGAGTGTAAATAGCCACATATTAAAGAGTTTTGCTTGAGGACAAGCAAAGATTCAAGTGTGGGGGTATTTGATATGTTCAAATATTAACATATAAATTTCATCAAATGAGGCATAAAACTAACCCCTTTTTAGTACTAATGTTGGAAAAAGTGTGCTTTTGTCTTCCTTTTGTATTTTCAGGATTAAATGAGCTCAAATTAACAAAAGAAGCAAAAAGACATCAAAATCTAACATAAATACAAGAAAAAGGTCAAGACGTTACATGCCCGACCCCACAACAGCATCTTCCCAAGCAAAACAAGAGATCAGAAGCCTGAACACGCCCCGTGCTCAGCCAGCACGGGGGCGTGCCCAAGTGTCAGCAGAAAAGACAAAGTGGTAGAAGCTTCTATTGCCCACCACGGGGCCGTGCTCAGCGGACACGGGGCCGTGGTCAACTATAAGATTCGCACAATCCAGACAAATCTTCATAGTACAAAGATTCTTCTGCACACGGGGTCGTGCTCAGCGGACACGGGGGCGTGGTCAACCAATAAGACAAAGCTGCATTTAATGAAGAAAGAGAGGATGTGGACACGGGGCCGTGCCCACTGGACATGGGGCCGTACCCGAGCTTTTGTTCAGCCTATAAATAGAAGTGCTTGGCTCAAGCTCAAACCATCCCTTGGCACACCACCTCTCTCACACTTCACCCACCACCCACCACCACCATAACACCATCATCCACCACCATCATCCATTGTCCATCGTAGAGTGTGTGAGTCGTCTCGGGATCCAAGATTGATCATAAGAGTTCTTGACAATCAAGGCCATGTTTGCCTAAGTCTCTTACATCACTTGGTGAAGACAAAGTGTCTAGTGTAATACTTTTTATTTCTAATCTTTTGCACTTTTTATTTGGTTTTGTATTAATGACTTTAATAACTAGTTGCTTATGTTGAAGGTGATCTTTCCTTATCGTTTGTCCGTGGTGTCTTGAAATTATTTTACTGTCTATATAAAATAAAAGATTTTCACCATTCATATCTCCACGGTCTATATGGAGGTATGTTGGCTACCTGGTCGGGGGTTAAGGGAATGGTTTGGTAAAGGTCTTGCCATTGTTCAGCGTTTAGAGGTCCTGCAATGGACCTGGGTCAAATTTAGTAGGACCTCCTTCAATACTTAACGGTATTGGATGGCGGGGGTCCAAACTCTTTGATCCCCTCATAAGTTAACTACTATTAATACTATAACCCGGCTATTTAGGACTGTATCCCTGCTGACTCAGACTACTTAGTCGAGGGTAACGTCACCTCCAAAAGAGGGGCCTACCATAATATTGCATTAATAACTTAATTAATTATCTTCCAATAATCCACCCTTTTAGGATTGTATCCTTGCTGACTCAAACTACTGGGGTGAGGGTAACGTCACCTTCAAAAGAGGGGCCTACTACAATAACTAAGATAATCTCTTAAAATAGTGCAAAAATGCGGAAATAATCAAAGGTTACACTAGATACGATTCGGAACCAAGTGATTCATCTTGTCTCTCTGTTTTTCTTTTTATTTTTATTTTTATTTTTGAGCATTTTAGTTAGTTTCTTATTTTTCTTAGTTTAAAACATTTTTCTAAACTTTTTATTTTGATTAGACGTTGAGGATAAACCGGTACTAAAAGCTCTTGTGTCCTTGGACGACCTCGGTATCTTGCCAACACTATACTACGCTCACGATGGGTGCACTTGCCCATATGTGTGTTTAGTGTTAGTAAAATATCGTGTTTTATAAATTTAAAACTTGGCTAAAAATAAGTGTTAAAGGGGCTTAAAATATACACCTAATATATATAACACTTTCACGCACATCAGTGGTATCAGTGTTTATTAATTTTGGCAGCGGAATACATCAGGACCATAGTTAGGAAATATGTTTACCAGAGTAAAACACCAAACTTTTATAATAAAACCCAAGTTCATTTGATAATACATTTGAAGGGATAAACCCTAGTTATTTTAAAAAAACTTCTTCTTATTTAGGTAACTTTTATATCCACTTTTCCAAGCCTTCAGTGCTCTCCAACTGGCTTCTATTTGGCTTTCATATTGTGTTACCTTAAACGCGTTTTAAAACATTTTATCAGCAAGAAATACTGGCAAGTGCATCCCAGTTTAATCAAAACAATATTAATCACTTTACAGTATTGAGGGCATCCCGCAATTACATTTGTTTATATCTACTCAATTACTCATTCAGTACTGTCAACCTGACTTGTGGGTCATATTACCCATTGGCTAACTCTTTGTCCAATGGTAACGTCTTTCATATTTCGTATACAAAACCCTAACATGCCGGCAGTAATTGTAGAATCACAAATACTCAATTACTGTTAAGTGTACTTTAAAACATTTGAGGTTTTGGTAAACATTTTGACTCACAAAAGATTTACAAAAAGTAGATGTACTCACTAACAGTGAGAAAAAGAGAATGTACTCACGTTGTTTACTTAGGTAATACTAAAGCTTCCTGTTGTATCTCCTGGTTATTATCTATTAAAATCAAACAATGCACATGTGTTAGTAAAATAACCCAATTCACATTAACCGTACAACTCGAGACAGAATTCCAAAGACTTAGTCGGGTAGAGCTGACATGCATTACGGAATCCTAGATCAATCGGGTGTACACACGAGACAGAATTCCAATGACTGTGTCGGGCAGAGCCGATATGCATTATGGAATCCTAGATCGATCGTGTAGGGTAATAGCAGGGTTATAGTACTTACAACGAGGCAGAGCTTCGCTTTATAGTGGGTATTATTCCCTAGTATAATTTCTACTATAAAGAAATTGAGAGAGAAATCAGAGATGAACGAATTCCAAATGAACTCTCGATCCCCTTTTATAGGCTGATCAGCCACTCCGTCGCGCCCCGCGACCAAGTAGGCTCCGGCAGTCACGGGCCGTGAGAGCCCACGTGTCACGTATAGGCTTGCCGAGTCAAGGGAGTAGCTTTGCCACGCTTTCGAAACGTGGCGCAATTGAGTGCCGGCCAAGTAACGGCTGTCGCGCCCGCGAAGGATGACCCTTCGTCTGTTGCGGGCCGCGAGCGACCCAAAATCTTGTTTTTCTTATTTTTTATAAGTTTAGAGGTATTTCGGGCTCGTTTCTCGCGTGCGGGGTATTGACGTGATTGTCGTGGTACACGCAAATTTAATCCAAATACAACTAATTAGATAGCGGTAAGTGGGTATCGAACTCAGGGAGTATGTGGAAAATGTGTTATTCGAAAATAAATAAAAGCTTAACTAAATTTAATTTAAAATTGGTTTTGTGATTTTTAGTTTTATAAAAATATTAATTTAAAATGAATTTGTATTAAATTAAAACAAACATTAACAAAGTAAATTTTATGGACAAATAAAACAAAAAGCGTCGAATTAAAGAAAATAACACAAACACAATATAACAATTAAACAATTGATTTATAAAAATAAGACTATTGATCAAAATAAGAATTTAGCTTGTAAACAATTTAAAAACAAATGACCATCCTAAATTTCCAGTTTAAATCGACATTCATGTTTTAGTTCAACTAGAAAGAACCACATAGACATGGTTCATGTGTAGTTACTTGTTTGTGATAAAAGGGAACTAAGTACTCAAGTGTATGTGAGGTTGTTACCCGATGATCTATTACTTTGGTTATGATAAAAGGGAACTAAGTACTCAAATGTATGTGAGGTTGTTACCCGATGATCAATTAATATCCAACCCTTAACCAATCCCATGATATCTCGATTATTATTAATACCAAGAACGTATGGTTTAGATTATGATTGAAATACAAAGTAACAATTTACAAACAAATATCAACACACCATAATAAACAAATCACAAGTATAAGTTTATTATTCTAGAAATAAGAACAATAACATAAATGTCTCAAACAAACTTTCAATCTAGGATGATCATTATAACGTTTAGCTACTCATAATAGACAATAACACACTTGAACAAAGCATTAACACTACTGAAAACATGATACAAGACTTACTAGAATGGAAATCACGAATATTAATCGAACTCGGGTCGATTAGGACTAGAACCGAAGGCTTCCAAACTTCTCGAGAGCTCCGAGGGACTTCACCGGCACTTCCGGGTGCTTAAACTCGCCTTAGAACGGAACTAGAACTGATATTTCGTAATGAGAAATGGTGTTTTTTCGAACAAGGATGAACGCCCTTTTATAGGTGAAGTTTTGGGCTTTCTGGCATGCCTTACGGACCGTAAGCTTGGGACCTTACGGTCCGTAAGCCCACTTTTTAATAATTTAATCAACTGCTCCGCCCACGTACGTAAAGACGGCTGCCGACAGTCCTTTACGGACCGTAAGCTTGGGACCTTACGGTCCGTAAGCTCATGAATGTTGACCAGTCAACGCCTGCTCCGCCCACTGATTTGTCTGTTACTGCCAACACTGCTTTACGGACCGTAAAGCTCTGACCTTACGGTCCGTAAGCCAACCTGGTCAAAGGAAGTCAACTGCTGCTTTGCGGACCTGGCTTTACTCTGCGGACCCCTTCCTTACGGACCGTAAAGGTGTAATCTTACGGTCCGTAAAGCAACTTCTTGGAAAATTTTTCATTTTTCTTCGACACGTTTTCCCATGCATTGTTTCCTTTACCGATTTTGTACCATTTTCTCGCATAATCTGCAAATACTTCACTAGTTCGAAATCATCAGGTTCTTCATCAGATTCTGCATATCTCTCGTTCTTAAACTCCACCAACTTCTATCAATCGATCATGTCTTCTAAAACTCGTGTTTTAAGCATTATAGTACCTGCATATCAATTCATCTAGTGGTTACCAAATTCAAGTAATTAACCGTAATAAGTATAGAATGTGCATTGTATTAATCCTTTTAAGAGTTGTCCTGTGGACCACTCGTCACATCCCCACACTTACCCGTTGCTTGTCCCAAGCAACCCATTCAAAAACTATTTTAAAGCGATCAATTATGTAAACCAAGCTAAACGATCTGTCCTTCTACTAACTTTCAATCATACCACAAGACACACCCCTCACAAAAGCTCTCGGTGATAAGAAATAATAGCACATTATGCTAAAACACTCAATGCACGTGTGTGATTGTGCGACAATAAGCTTGTATAAAAATCAAGTCTCCTCCAATATCTAGCATACTTATGAATCAAAAGGACTTACGGGTTGTAACGGGGCTATGTGTAAAGGTAGGAAAATAGTGGGATATATATGTAAGTAGCTGATTGATTTGACCCGGTTTTTATTTCTACTACAAAGTAACATCAACTATATACAAAATATCAAAATTTCTCAACTTTTATTACAAACAATTGCTTCTTTTTGTATTTTTCTCATGTTTTTCTTCTTTTTCTCAATTTTTTTTTTTTTTTTTTTTTATATACTAACACTTCAAACTTCAACAATATATATAACAATATCAACATTACATACTAAATTTCCTAAACCGGGTTGAATCAAAAGGTAACATTTTGAAGGAAGTAGGTTTGGGTCACAACCGAATATTATAAGGTTCAAACATGGCTTTCTAAAGACCAAACCCCCACCCCTCACAATACCAAGCTCATATATGTAACGTATGAGGTCCAAACCACCCATCCCACACTTTCACACATCCAGACGAAGCTACCTAAAAGTCCTTTGTTATTTTCAAAAGCATGCTAACTTTAGGATTTAACAAGAATTCATACACAAGTTCTATTAACACAATACACACACCGCCACTCAACACAAAAGAATATCTGTAACAATCATATGTGGCTTAAATTCTCACCAAGAAAAGACTAGAAATGGGTGTCGGTGTGTCAAGTGGAACAAAATCAAGTGTTCAAATTTCTGATAATTTTCGCTTGGATTTACAAAAATTTTAAATTTTCTCAAAATTTCCCCCATCCCCACACTTGAGATACATTGTCCCAATGTATGGTTTTGAGAGAAAGATCACTTTAAAACATTAGTTTTCAAAAATACCACCATTAACTTATCCCAAAAATCATATCAATATCAAAACACCACCCAACCGCCCAACCATAGATTTAGACATGAATATACAAAGGTGCACAAAATGAGAACAAGACACGACCTGATCAGTAAAGCAGTAGTGTTGGTAGTGATGAAGCTGCAGTAATTGGACAGGAACATAAACATCTCTTAGATTCGCTGATATCTCTATGGGAATGTTATAGTGTACATAACTTTGAACTCTAATGGAGCGTTCAGCATCAAGCCTAATGGCACCCATCCTCATTAATTGATTGTACTCGCCAAACATCCCCACACTTGAATCGTTGCATCCGCAAAGATGTAATAACCTGTCAAAACACAAACACACCAAAACAAAACAAAACAAAACAAAACAAAACAAAACACACAAAACACACAATACAATACTTATATCCTCGGGCTGCCTCCCGAGAGCGCTAAGTTTAAAGGTCTTCAGCCAGACCATACCTGGGCCTTTTTCAAGTTTCCTCATCATCAAGTGGGCGTAAAATGTAACCCACTTTATCAAGCTCAAGATTGTTGATGTCGTTACCTTCCAAATACGGTTTGAGCCGATGCCCGTTCACCGTTTGCTGCTTATTTGTTTGCTCGTCTTGAATATCGACATCGCCAAATCTCCCCACTCTTCGAATGATGTAAGGACCCATCCATTTGCTCTTGAGTTTCCCTGCAAACATTTTTAACCTTGAATTATACAACCATACCTTTTGACCCACTTCGAAGTTCTTTTTCCTTATCTTTGCATCATGAACTTTCTTCAGTTTGTCTTTGTATGCAGAAGCACATTCGTAGGCTTCATCTCTGATTTCCTCGATTTCATTCAATTGCAACTTTCTCATCTTTCCCGCCTCTTCATAATCTGCATTGACAGTTGTGATGGCCCAATGCGCTCGATGTGCTAACTCCATTGGTAGATGACACCCCTTTCCATACACCATCCGATAAGGGGTAGTACCAATTGGAGTTTTGTAGGCCGTCCGGTATGCCCACAATGCATCGTCAAGTTTACTTGACCAATCTTTTCTATCCGTTCTTACCGTCTTCATGAGGATTTCTTTAATTTGACGGTTGGATACTTCAACTTGTCCGCTTGTTTGCGGATGGTAAGGTGTGGCAATCCGGTGATTCACGCTATACTTCTTCAATAATTTCCCGAAATTAAAGTTCTTGAAGTGCGAACCACCATCACTTATAATAACCCTGGGAATGCCAAAACGAGCAAATATGTTAGATTTCACAAACTTACATACCACGGAGTGATCATTGGTCCTTGTTGCGATGGCTTCAATCCACTTCGTCACATAGTCTACCGCAACCAATATGTACAAGAACCCGTTTGAATTGGGAAAAGGACCCATGAAATCTATTCCCCAAACATCAAACACCTCAACCACCAAAATTGGTTGTAGAGGCATTTCATTCCGCTTTGATATGCTTCCCACTTTTTGACAATTGATGCAAAGTCTGGCAAATTCAAGAGAGTCCTTGAAAATTGTGGGCCAATAAAACCCACATGAGAGAACCCGATATCCTGTTTTGTGCCCACTAAAATGACCTCCACATGCGGATGAATGAGCATGGGTCAGAATTTCCAACACTTCTGTCTCGGGCACACACCTTCGTATAACTTGATCCTTTCCAATTTTGAACAGATCCGGTTCATCCCAAATGTATTGCTTCACTTGACTCAAGAATTGTTGTCTTCGTTTCTTGGTCCAATGAATTGGAATGGTACCTGTGGCTAAATAATTTACATAATGAGCATACCATGGTGCAACAAAGGTGGAAATAGCTAAGAGTTGTTCGTCAGGAAACCGTTCATTGATTTCACTTGGGTCATCAGCACCTTCCAATGGGATCCGGGACAAATGATCAGCTACAACATTTTCACACCCCTTTTTGTCCCGGAT
>JARYGA010028478.1:0-26379 GCA_030545235.1 Helianthus tuberosus | reverse complement strand
TACTAGATATGGAGGAAGATACCGAAGTACCGCTCATCTTAGGAAGGCTATTCCTAGCTACGGCCCAAGCAGTGGTAGACATTAATGATGGAACACTAACATTGAGGATTGCGGACGAGGAAATGAAGTTTGGAGTTGGAAAAGGAGTAGAAGACGAAGACCCGGTCAACTACATGAAGGTCATTGACTCGAGTTTGGATGATGCTCTCCGATGGTGAAGCATGGGATGCAAAACATCCCACTTGGGTAACATATGACCAGGCTTTGGGTCTAGCCAAGGACCATTATAAACGTGGCGCACCACGGAGGCATTCTGCGGAACTATCCTTAGTTTTGTTTTGATTAATTTTTATGTTTTCTAGTTTAGTTTTAATTTTCAGGAATAAAACACACTCGGGATGGTGAAGGATAACAAGGGAAACATGAACCAGCAACCCATGCATGAAAACAGGGCCACCCGAAAATTTTTCTTCATTACAGCAAATTCAGCACGGGTCGTGCCCGCCCAACACGGCCCCGTGCTGCACAATCTGCAGGAAATGCCCAGTTCAGGTAACTGGACACGGGGCGTGCTCATTGAACACGCCCCCGTGCCCAGGCTTCTGTTTCTTTTTACAAACTTTTTTTACTGGCGATCTGAACACGGGACCGTGCCCGGACACCACGGGGCCGTGTCCAGACGCCCAGTAACATAAAATTTTGCTCTTTCACGCCTTTTTACACATTCAATCAACCTAAAAACTTAGTTTTGGGACACATTGAGGACAATGTGTAATTTAAGTGTGGGGGGATGCTAAAACCTTGAATCTTACAAGTCCTAAATATAAGCCTTACACAAAACTCTATTGGAACCGCTAATCACCCCAATTTTTTTCAAAAAAAATCCATTTTCTTTACTTGTCTAGGTTTAATTTGGGAAGTTCAAGTTCTAAAAAGGTTATATTTTTACAAATTTACAACCGATAGCATCGTGATAAAAAGAACCAACATAAGAAAATTATGAAACGGCATGACAAACCTAGTTAAAATTTGATTATATATACTTGATCACATAAAAACCCATTCCCACAAAAAGTGAGTTTTGAGCCTTTATTGAGCATACAAATACATATCTTTAAACTAAATGCTCATTTTTCGTTTCTTGTGTGAATAGCCGCTTGGTTCTTACGACTCTAGAACTTGCCACGACGATACATTCCCAGTCCTTACCAACTTAAACCCGAGTAAGTAAATGATGGAGGCATTAGGACTAACCCTTTTTATTTCTACACCATTATTTTCTTTTTTTTACCACCTACCCAAAATCCCCCTAGTTAACCCCTTTAAGCCTAAACCTTTTCTTTTCATAACCCAAAACAAACACCCTTTCACCCACCAAAACCTTTTTATTTTTAACCATTTTGTTTTAGTAACAAGCTCGGTTTTTCTAATGACTTCCTAAAAAAATGATGATGATGATGAAGCAAAAGAAAAATAAACAAACAAGTTTATCAAAAATAACTTTGTTTGAATAATGGCTTCATCAAAATAAAAATTTCAAAAATAAAAAAGTCTTACGAAAACCGACGCTTTTTACGCCTTTCGCCCTTTTACTAACCACTAAACCAACCACCTACCTTTAACCCAAGCCTAACCCTTCTCCCAAAAGTCCTCTTGATATTTACAAAGGTATATAGTTAAAAAGGAGAAGAATTGATTGCTTGGCAAGCTTATGGTAGGAGTAAGTTCCATGCCGCTCTCGAGTGATCCACTAAAATACATATTCGGCCGAGTGTTGAGTGATCCCCGTGAGGTATGTGAACTTGTATATAAGTGGAATTTTAAAAAGGCATGTTATGCCCTAATAAGTAATTTATCTTATGGAATGTTTTCAATAAATCATGACGAATAGGATTGTAAATAAATAAAAATAAAACTAAATAAAGAATCTTGGAAATCCCGACACTCTATGACAAGCCCAAAAACTTTCTCTTCTACCCATTCCATTTCGGAGTGTAAAGCCACAAAATTATAGAGTTTTGCTTGAGGACAAGCAAAGATTCAAGTGTGGGGATATTTGATGTGCACAAAATGCAACATATAAATTACATCAATTGTGGCATAAAACTAACCCTTTTTTAGTACTAATGTTGGAAAAAAGAGGGTGGACACGGGGCCGTGCCCGAGCCTCTGTTCAGGCTATAAATAGGGGTGCTTGGCTCATTTACAAACCATCCCTTGGCACACCACCTCTCTCACACTTCACCCACCACCCACCACCATCACAACACCATCATCCACCACCATCATCCATCGTAGAGTGTGTGAGTCATCTCGGGATCCAAGATTGATCGTAAGAGTTCTTGACAATCAAAGGCCATGTTTGCCTAAGTCTCTTACATCACTTGGTGAAGACAAGTGTCTAGTGTAATACTTTTTATTTTTAATCTTTTCGCACTTTTTACTTGGTTATGTATTAATGACTTTAATAACTAGTTTCTTATGTTGAAGGTGATTCTTCCTTATCGTTTGTCCGTGGTGCCTTGGTATTATTTTACTGTCTATATAAAATAAAAGATTTTCACCATTCATATCTCCATGGTCTATATGGAGATATGTTGGCTACCTGTTCGGGGATTAAGGGAACGGTTTGGTAAGAGTCTTGCCTTGTTCAGTGTATAGATCCTGCAAGGACCTGGGTCAAATTTAGTACGACCTCCTTCAATACCCACCGGTATTGGATGGCGGGGGTCCAAACTCTTTGATCCCCTCATATGTAAGCTACTATTAATACTTTAATCCGGCTACTTAGGACTGTATCCTTGCTGACTCAGACTACTTAGCCGAGGGTAACGTCACCTTCAAAAGAGGGGCCTACCATAATATGCATTAATAACTTAATTAATTATCTTTCAATAATCCGACCCTTTAGGATTGTATCCTTGCTGACTCAAACTACTGGGTTGAGGGTAACGTCACCTTAAAAAAGGGGGCCTACTACAATAACTAAGATAATCTCTTAAAAAGTGCAAAAGTGCGGAAATAATCAAAGGTTACACTAAACATGAGTCGGAGCCAAGTGATTCATCTTGTCTATCTATTTTTACTTTTATTTTATTTTTCAGCATTTTAGTTAGTTTTATTTTTTCTTATCTAAAACATTTTTTCTAACTTTTGATTTGATTAGACGTTGAGGATAAACTAGTACTAAAAGCTCTTGTGTCCTTGGACGACCTCGGTATCTTGCCAACACTATACTACGCTCATGATGGGTGCACTTGCCCATATGTGTGTTTGGTGTTAGTAAAATATAGTGTTTTATAAATTTAAAACTTGACTAACGTGTAAAAAGGGCTTAAAATATACTTAAACTTATATACACACTCGCACACATCAGTGTCCATGCTATTTAAACATGTCATTTTCTTTTCAAAAATCAACACAACAATCAACAATCAATCCCTAAACAACTTACACTTACCAAGTGCAAAAACTATTCAATTTACATAACAACATGAACTTGATCTTTCACCAAAAACTTGTAGTAACTTAGTAATGTTTCTAGTAGGTCTAGTAATCCTTTAAAGTGTGTTTATTTCTCTAAAAATCTCATTTTTAAAGAATTTAGGTGTTTACAACTTGTAAACATATTTTACAAAAATGTTTCTTTGTGAGATCTTCTTGTTTCGTAAATGTTTATACACTTGGTTTACCACTAAAAATAGTGTAAGTTAAAGTAAGCATCAAGATCTTATAAAAATCACATTTTAAACTTGGTTCTTTTGGAAAACCATTCATAAATCTTAGATTCATAAGATTACTATCTTACTTTGTTTATTATTTTACAAGAAATCATTTTATTTTCAAGTTCATGCTTATATATGAGGATGATCTTCTTGTGTTAACACATAATCATCCTCTAACTTGCTAGATCATGTGTTTAATCACAATCTAGCAAGCTCCTTATGATGATCAACATCATAATCTCAAGTAAACAACAAGCACATACATATACTAAACAACACTATTTCATCAAGATTTCATCATATGTAAGCTTTATGTTTATGATTCTTGATTATGTCTTTTAATGTTTATCAAGATAATCCATGAATATCATCTTTTAACCAACAAAATTAGAAGTATTAAAGGGTTAAGAGAGTCTTACAACTAGCTCTAAGCTAGGGAAGAACACAAGATGAAAATGGAGTGGATAAAAGCAATTGAGAGAGGTCCTTGATGATCTACAAGCTTCACACTTCGTTAGATACCTTCTTACACCCTTGGATGGTCTTGGATTTAATGGACTTGAAAGGAAAATGATGATAGTGGTGGTTACCTATGGCTGAGAGGGAGGGAGGGAGAAAGAGAGTGGTGGTGGTGAGGAGTGTGTGAGATAATGGTCCATCAAGTTTACTTATAAGCTAAACTTTGGGTATTATCCATTGTGTTTTATGTTTACGAAGTACACTACATAATCTTCTTCAAATCCAGGCGAGATTAGCAAGAGATTTAGGAAGATTGTAAAATCTTAAGGGTGGGGTCACTTCTTGTGACCGTAAGTGTTAAATGGTAAATTATGTTAATTAGTTGGAGGTTAAGTGTAAAGTCTAGTGTTTATGTGTTTGATGCATTATATAGTGTGTTAGGGTGTTCGGGGATCATAACTTGCTCAAAAATAATAAAACAATGCTTCTAGCAAATATTTTGGTGTTCCGGGTAATGTCCGGTTGTTCGGTTAGATACCGGTTCGTTAAAGTGTCAAACTATTCCGTTTAATAATCTTTAAGTAACCTTTTGTGACACTTTTAATTCCCGACACTTAGGAAAGCATACAGGACCATTTTTACATATTTTTGCACATTACTAGCTTGTTAAAAAACTGAATTTTGCTGAAATATGCAGAATTCTACACTTTTAATGAGTTTTAGGCACTTTCCGGCACTTAAACTCTCACCTAGTGACGCAGTTTTATGGTCCTTACTTCCCTACACACCATACTAGTGTAGTACCTTGTCTCTGGCCCATATAGGGTCTTAAAACACTGTTTGTCTATGTACTGAACCCCGTCAGCATATTCTTGTCTTATCCGTTATCTGCGCTAACTGTGCTTTGTGCTTCATGTATGTCAATACGGTTTGCATGTGACAATGATATGACATTATGTAATATGTGATGCACATGTAAGTATAATACAAAAATCAGAAAGCAGTTTAAGTCATCAGTTGTAATTAAGCACAGTCATTAATCACTAATCCATATTAATTAATTGTACGGATACCTGTATTTTTACAGTTGTCACATTCTCCCCCTGTTAAGAAAATTTCGTCCTTGAAATTTGTACTACCTTAACTACTTAGGGTTTCATTATGCGTGTATGTATATGAATGATACTGGGGTAACTTCCAAACCGCATCTATCCTCATTCACATCAGGTGAATTCCATGGATATATTTTAACAATAGGAGCCCATTGGTTACAAGGCATGTGTTCTAGCATTTGATGTTAAAGGACACAAGTCGTAGAGGTGTATAGTCTAGCGTAACTCAGTTAACAGGGGTTCCACAAAGGGGGGTGTTGACCAATGGATTCTTCAAACAATCGGTCACAATACATAAATGAGTACTCATAAACCATAACATCCGCTATATGAACTCAAAATCAACAACTTGAATATGAAGAAGATCTGTCCACTTTCGAAGAAAAAAGAAAATAAATGGTAAGGATTAGTGTGTTGACATTCTTGAATTGCGAAGATACACCGAATGAAATACAAGTGAATCTGGTGTCTCATTATCTTGATTCGTAGTTGCATCAGGATTGTTTAAATGACAAGTCAAACAAAAGTATACGTAGTTTTGTGTGAAACGATTGACCATGGTTAGCACAAGCTACAATTTGTAACAACACCACAAGGTGTCATAATTGACATATTTCAACAATAGCGGTGACCGAACAAGTCCACCGTGCTTGGAATCGAAGGAAAGTGTATTGAAACAATTTTGAAAATTTTAATTTAAACAGTGTCATGGGGTTTTCAATCGAATCTGGAACATCAAAGAACTACTGTTCCTGATTGAAGATGGAAAATAATAAACACTGCGAGGTATTCAATTTGTAACGAAAGAATTGTTAGGAGATACACCGTGATATGAAATGAATCTAGGTACCATCATCTCAACACACAACTGGGTTGAGACCGCTTTAATAGTGATAAGCAAAACGGATTTAGAACAATTAAATAGACAATTAAATCCGTGTATAGGGTGCGTAACCAAATTAGCGCAAGCTTCAATTCTGTGAAGGTATTATCGCAAGGTATCGAAACCAATCAAACGATTTAGTGGAGTCGTAGACCAACCAAATCTACTACGACTTGAAATGAAAGAATCTTTGCAAAAATATTTGAATATGATGCTCCCAATACACCATATGACGTCTTAAACTGAATATGCGAAATGGATAAGTTCAAGCAATTGAACTTGGTTCTAGCGTAATCCGATAATAAACGTATGTATGAACAAGGGAATCTCAGCATGGTTACGAAGATGAACTATGAATGTAACTTGAAAGAAAAGAAGTTTCAAGAAAGTGTGTTGACTTGGTAACAAAAGAGCCAACAATTACAATAATGTAGGTCATTCGAATCACAAATCAGTAATTGGGTTTAGCAAATTAATATTTGATTTTCAAAGAAGCGTTTGTTCGAAACGAAACCACATGAATAGCAAATGGTGCATGTGTGACATATAAGTTTTTGAGTATTGAAACAATGAGTATTTACTAAAATGAAGAAATGACCAAGTATCGAGGCAAACGTGTGTTCGCTCTCAGTGAAGAAAATTGGCGCGATGCAACTACCATTAAGGGGAAGTAGAGATGCGAGCATCTACTCGCTAGAAACAAAAGCGGAAATTCCAACAAAAGAAATTTGAGTACTTTCTATTTGGTTAACTGAAGTAGTAAATTTATCAGGATAATGGGGTTTGCTTGAGTTAACAGGTGTGGTTCCTAAGTGACAACCTCTTCGAGTTTTGGCCTGGGTTCCTAAAGGATTTAGCACAAGTTTTCAAAGTTTCGTATTCTGTGCGAAACTGTTTTGTGCATTGCGTAGGAAACACAATTTTTGTGTGTGTCCAAAATAAGTCATTGTCCCATAATTTCCCGGTAGGCTTCCTTTCTGAATTTATAGGTAAAGACCCTCACTCACCGATCAATCTTAAAGTAGTGTTTGGGTTCTTATAGTTAGTTAAATAAATAATTCGCTAATCCTTGGCAAGAGTTACCAACTCTTGTTGGTTGACTTGTTCGGCTCCTGGTAGTTAATGCTCATTTGAAAATCATTGTCCTTCTTGACGAGCGAAACCGAGGTTACTCAAAATAGGAAACTTGGTCTCTTAGCTTCCTTCTCTATCATCTACTGAAGCTACACTGTTAATCCTTGCTTCTCCGAAGGTGTTAGTTGCTAAGGTGCATTGACTGCAGGCGCGGCGCCTGGAATTAAATTGATGCGAAATTCGGCTCGTCGTTGAGGAGATGATTCTGGCAAGCCTTCAGGGAAGACTTCAGGATATTCACTTATCACAGGGGCATCTTCAAGTTTTTGGTTCTTCGGCTCCCTTGTCCACGACAATGAGCCAAGAAGGCAACGCATCCCTTGCGCGAAAACTTCCGTGTCTTCAAGCACTAGTAGTTTGTAGAGGTGTATCCTGCTTCATGAGTCATGATTGCTTCGTTGCTCATCCTCGGGGTGTTGATAACAACCATCGTTCGATTGCTTGACAACTGGTCCATTCCAGTTACCACGTCAAGGCTTCCTATTCACTAGTTCTATCGAGTGCGGGTTATCTAACTTATCCCTTTACTAAACCAAGTATATTCTTAAATTCATGAGATACGAAGCTATGGTTGGCACTGGTATCAAATAACATAGATGAAAAATTTTGGTTGGCCGAGAATGTACCAGCAACTACATCTGGATCCTGGCATGCTTCACGAGCTCCGATGTTGCACGCCCTTCCACGACACTGGTCATCCTTTAGGCATTCCTTCCTAAAGTGCCCCACGTCCCCGCATTTGAAGCAGCTTGGAGTCCTACCATCATTATTTCCGTCTTGGTTGTCGTTATTATTTCCTTCTCGTCGGGGATACTTTGTTCGGCAGGCGTACATGTTGTGTCCTTCCCTTTCGCACCTATCGCACCAAGGCTTCTGGCATTGACCTTCATGGTGAAACTTGCACTCATCACATCTCGGTTTAGTCCCCAAGTAAACTCTCTGGAAACGCCCGATAACCATGCTTGGATCCTGGCGTGCTTCCCCAGTTCCGATGTCAAACATTCCTTCCCGTGCCTGCTTATTGTTAGGACAATACTTCCTGAAATGCCTTTTGTCCTCGCAGTTAAAACAACCTTGAGCACGTTTTTGTTCATCACTGGTTCTTTCTTGACAGTTTTTGATGCCGTTGCTTCCTTCGAGATTCTTGCTTCCATATTGACTTCCATTTCCACGTTCAGTACCTTGCCTACAAGTCTCCTTGACATGCCCTCTCTTGCCACAGTTGTCGCATTTTCCATATTTACATCGCCCAATATGATGACGTAGGCAATTGCCGCACTTAGGTAGGATACCCATGTACTCTTTTCCCTTTTTAGCCTTGTTCTTGTTATTCACCCGAGTGCCCTTCTTGAAGTCTGCGAACTTTCTCTTGTTGTCCCCAGATGGCTTTACTGGAGTCTCCTTTTTCTCGTCGGAGGTTGAAAGTTTTTCTAGTCTAAGCACATCCTTAGCGAGTGCCAAACTCATCTTACTTGCAGCAATAGTTGTTGGTGGCGTTGATGCTGTCATCAAGCTCAAGACTTGAGGCGCCAGTCCCCAAATGAATTGCCCCAATCTCTTCAATTCTGGTTCCACCAGGTACGGAACAACTCGTGACAAATCATGAAGTCTCTGCACGTACTCCAACACCTTTGGACCTTCCATCATCAGGCTCCGAAATTCACCTTCCAACTTCTGGGTTTCCATTTGAGAACAATACTCCCTATGCATCATTCCTTTCAGCTCACCCCTTGTTAAAGCATATGCCGCAGTTTCGCCTATTATTTGGACTCGAATGTTACACCATAACAGAGCTTCATCTTGAAACAACCCAGAAACGTATGGGACATGTTGCTCTGGCGTACAACCGCTCATTCGTACAACAGAATCCACGTTCTCGACCCATTTCACGAAAGCTATGGCACCTCCAATGCCGTCAAAACTCAAAGGCTTTCAGTTTAAAAACTGCTCGTAGGTACAACCTGTACCCAAGCAATCATATCACAAAAAGTATTAGCAAGGCATACTTGGAATTGTCCAAACGTATTGTAATGTGTCTTAGGTGACTTAAACATTACCGCTGGGTGGGTTGTTCCCTGAGATATTTTTGCTGGGTTGGTAGCGAAGAACCTCGTTTCGTGTGATGGCCTGTGTGATGTGCGCTTGTAGTTCCGCCTCGGTCATGGGCAGCTGAATGATCCTTTGAGACATCTTCTATGAAAAATTTGGATTGGTCAAGTCTCATTTGTTAAGAGAGTGTAAATAGTTGTTTAGAGATCATATGTATTTACACGAAATAAATCATCATATCAATACGTCAAGCAACAGCATACTCATAGCGTAGGCAAGTAAATGGAATTATGTTAATTGAGCATAACAAACAAGTACGTATCTTACAATCATTAGTAGGACGTCTAACGAGAACATTACGATTAGGTTTTCCATTAAGCAGGTAAGCACATAATATCTCAATCATAGCATAAATGAGTAATTTAACAATGTATATAATGAGAGTACTGTGATTGAGCTTTCATATATCAATGACCACAAATACCGTTTTACAAATCCGTCAAATGTATCAAATCACAACAAAAGGGACTATAGGGTCACATCACCCATGTCCAAATCATCTATCAACTACAACAGTCATATACACAAAAAGTGGTCTTCAAAAAGTCTTCTCAATCTGGGCACAATAGCTACACTCTCACCAAAAGTATGCTATCTGCATAAGACCAAAAACAGTTACGCTGATGGTGGAGGAGGATGTGGAGAAATGAAAAGCAAACGGCACAAATGCGCTAAATCCTCCTCAAGTGCATGAACTATACGCAACAGGTAGCTAACCTGCTGCTCCATAGTAAGAAAACGGACATCAAAATCTAGGTATGGCAGGAGAGGAGCTGGTGGTGTCGCGAATGGTGACCGACAAGTACAAGGCGGAGGTCGCGGAATCCTCTCAAGATCCATGACTCTGCGACACAACATCTCCTGCTGGAGCTGTAAGGATAAAAGCAGATCATCCCTTGTATAACCAATGTGGAAGGGATGGTATGTGTGACACCTGTGTCACTGCGACCATCAAACAAATGCCAAACCAATGAAATTTTGTGTTTCATACTTGGGATTTGTAAAAATATGTGTATCATTTGCACATATCAATTTTTGTTCGATTCCAAACTCTAAATCGCTTTCTGGAAGGTTATACGCGCATCGATGCGTAAATATAACCAGTTTAATGCAACGAACACTCCGGAATAGTGAAATAGGCTTAACATACCTTAAATAACCTTTACATAACTTAGAAGTAAGTTTCGAAGGCTTTGGTATGGCAAAATCAAGTTAAATCGCTTACAGGGACTAAAGTTGACAAACTGCGAAAGTAAGCCAATTTGAACTGTAACAAACATTCCGGAACATGGACATAAGTTAAACATACCATAAATATCCTTTACATAGCTTAGAAATAAGCTTTGAGGGGTTCGGTGTGCTAAAATAAACTTTTGGGTCATTCAGGGACTAAAAGCGTCAAAAAGTGCACAAGTTTGCATTTTCGCGCATATCTTACGTTCTGAATACATCCGGACATCAAAAAATTTATGTAAGCACTAAAATATTTTATTTTAGTGTTTGGCATAAGAAAAATCCATTTGTCGCGTCATTTGGACCGTTTTTACGTTCGTTACGACTTCCGCCGTAATTAACCGAACAACGCAACCGTACGGCCAAACGAACCGGCATCCGAGATATTTTTGGGCACATATTAAGTTCCCTATACTTTAACTTCATTTTAGAGCTTTGAAATGGGGTTAACGGGCCTTAAACGTGTCGAAAATAGCTTAAACGGGCTGCAGGGACCAAAACTGTAATTCTGCCAAAATTGGTCCTTGCGCACCGCAACAAATATTTGTTACGGTGCGCAAGGGGTCTGCAGACAAGATGCAGTGTATTAAACAGCCTGTTTTCAGCTGTTAACCACTCCCAAATCCTTTGCCACATGTTGATACCCTATGGTGAGTGGCCAATTTAGTCACCATAACATTCCCACAAGTGTACGGGTGAGATCTAGGCACGGTTTCCATGAAACGATCCTAACGGTGGTCCTTTTACTATAAATACCCATCCATCCTCAACTTCTAAAACCACTAGAATCTTGATTTGAGAAGCTCTAAGTTGAAACCATTGTTTCATACCTGAGCTACTTGGATCGAGGTTAGCATTCGGGGACCCTTCGTAAGTATTCTTTCGTTATTTTCTTTCTTTTATTGCTTTTCGAGTCTGAAAGTCAAACTTTGTTTGACTTTCTGCATTGACCAGTTTATGGTCAATGCAAAGTTCGTTTGAACTTCGCAACGTGATTGTAATCACGATGGTTATAGTCCCTTGGGACTATGCCTACTGATTACCACGTTGTCTAGGGTCGTAAGGGTAAGCGATCTGATAAATCGCTTATACCTTCGAACCCGACCCATTTGGTCGATCATTAGGATCCGTCCAAATACATTAGGTGACCATAGTAGGTAGGGAATAACCTTCCGAGGTTATACCCTATGGTCGCTTCGTTTGAATAGTTGTATGATAGGTAGTTTATATGCCTTAGGTAAATTACCAGAATACCCTTTTCATGTATAATTGGTAATTAAGCTTATGTAACCTAAACTTTTGTACATAACTGATTATACAACATGATTAAACACGTTTAGGCATATAATACTTGTCATAGGACTAGTTAGACGTCTCGAACGCGCTTTGCGCGCACGACGCGTTAAAGTAGCGTATGTTACCTTAATGGGTCGCGATGGGTCGAAAGCACTTAGGTTAGTCTCAATGTAGTATGTAGGCCTTGTTAAACCATATCATATGAGTTCCAATACTCATTTGGTTTACCAAGCCTCATCCTATCCGATCTCCCGATTTAAGTCCGGTTTATTTATATAGTTTTAGATTGCCGACTGATTCCGTGCTCCCTCTAGCTTTGTTTGGTTGTTGTTCAAGACCTCTAAGCATCCTCAGGCGAGTACATTATTCCCCTCTTTTACTGTTTTCAACTGTTTTGGGGTGACTCATATGTGCTAAATGTCTTAACAATGATTTCAAGAACGATTACAATGGTTTCAAAAACAATTACAATGTGGTTTCAAGAACAATAACAATGGTTTCAAGAACGATTACAATGGTTTCAAAAACAATTACAATGGTTTCAAGAACGATTTCAATAAAGTGAACAAACTTGTTGGTTGTAGTTACATAACCATTGACATTCATTAGCAATGATCAAGCCTACCAGTATTAGGTTATGGTACCATAGGATCTGACAAATCCTGTTATTCTCTATACCCATGGTTATGTGTGGGTATTTTGGGTAACGACTGAATCTGTAATTATTAATTTACCCTTTGGTAAGGGTTTGTTAAGAACGAGAACGAGTTGGAACGATGAACGAGTCAAGAAGGTTTGAATGTTATTAGAAAATCGACCATAAAGTAGTTTCACAATTAAAACAAGAACGATTTGAACGATTAAAACAACAAGAACGATTTGAACGATTTCACAAAATGTTTTAACGATTGGGTAAACATTTGGACATGAATTTACAATTGATCATGCATTTCCACGAAACATAGTATTGATTTAAACCAAGTTTTATTTCAATACTTTGTTTTGTGCGTTTCACCTATGGTTTAGTTGATGCATTTCACTAGCCATACATATCATTTTGGTTACACATTACATGGTTTACATTTGACACAAACACTTTTGTCATTGGTTATACATAACATGATTTACATCCTGACATGAACATTTTGACATATTATTTCAATACGTTTGACAATTTGTTTAAACATAGACATCTTACATTGGTGGTTTGTTTGGGTAAGTGATTTGAGTAACGGTGCGTGTGTAATATGATACAAGCATGGTGGATACGCCGCTGGTACTTCATATATATAAATGTTTGTATGGTATTACATATCGTAGCGTTATTTGAATCATTTCAATTTAAGATATATAACATTTTATACAAATAACATACTTTTCACAAGACATCCTTTTACAAACAACTTATCTTATACAAACTCATTTTACATGGTTATTCATTTAATCATGCATTATTCTCTTATTTATACATATTATCTGAACTTATTATTTTTCAAATGATTTACAAAGACAAAGCAAATTACAAGGTTCATGACTAAACATTTTCTTAAACAGAAGTCATGAATCTTATTTTCACAAAACCTATGTACTCGCCAGCATTTCTTTGCTGACCTCGTTTTCACATGTTTTTCAGGTATTGTTGAAAGATATCAATTGATAGGATGCATGCTCACATAGGACTGGACAAGTCCTTAGTGACTCAATAACAATGATAGACTATGTTTAAATTGTGTATTTAGATTTCCAGACGATGTAATTATTCAATGTTTAATAAAACGAAACACTTTTTGGTATCCATGGTTATGAAACATTAATTCTGTTACAACACTCCCCGATGTTTCCGCCACGTTTTGTATGTTACACGTGGTCGGGGTGTGACAGTATGGGTCAGAAACAGGCATCGTGTTGGGCGGAAACCAGATAAGTGGCTCGCCCGATGGTGCAGAAACAAAAGGAGCAGCGTGTGTAAACTGTGGCATGAAAGGAAAGGCTGCGGACACAGGAGGAATATGACCGGGCTGCTGACTCGATGGACCTTCCCCTGGACGGGGTGGAGGGATATCCTGTAAAAACATGATTGGTAAGTCAGTGCGGTGTGTGTCAGAAACATGTGGGTGAAACGGGGCAATATCAGCTGGTGCATGTGTTGGTGCAGGTAGGTGAGGGGGAGTAACAGGTCTAACAAAAGGAGGCAAGTCGTCGTCATCCTCTATCCATCCATTGTGGGTGAATGCATATCTAGGGTCAATCTGGGCAGCAAAAGGAGCATGATCAATAGGTGCAGGGATCGGGTCAGGTAAAGTTGGTGCAACAACTGGTACGTCAACAGGTACAGGATCATGCTCAGGCATAAGATCGTGAGCAGGTATAGGCTCGGGTGCAATTATAGGCTCAGGGTCAACTGGTGCAAGCTCAATATCAGTAGGTGCGTCAAGGAGCTGATCGTCAGGAACGACAGGTGCCTCAAAAGGCTGATCATCGTGGATAAACTCGATCTCATGCTTAGGGTCAAAGTCGTGTGGAATGACAGGATCCAAATCATCATCAAACTCAAAATCATGATTAATACCATGTGGAATATCAGGTGCAATAGACATCGTTGTGTCAGAATCAGTATCGGTGGGATAACGTTGTAATCCCAGTGTGTACAATATAGTAGATGACACAGACTCGAATGAATCAGAAGAAATCTCAACGACAGGAATCTCAATAAGCGGAACAGCAATGACATCGGCGACTGGAACTCCATCATCCTGGGCACCCTCAGGGGGACCCTCAATAAAAAGATCGTTGTCATCGTCAGACATAGCATCGAGAGGAAGATCCTCAAGAGGAAATGCAACAAGAGGAAAAGGAGCAGGGATCTGAACAAGAGGTAGATCCCCGTCAGAAAAACCATCAGCTAGTGGTATATCATCTCCAAAATATGGTAAGGCAAACGGCTAGAAGTCATCATCATCGCTACTCGTAGTGTCTGAAGTGAAAATCTCAGGGTCTGTGGCTATCTCGTCATCCGAGACTATGGCCATAGGGTCTACTGTATCGGATACTCCACTCTCGGAGGAGGACATGATGTCTATAACAAATCAATCACAAGTATACACATACATCAACGATCATCAATTAAACATGTTGGTAATAACAATGTAAGCATGTATACAATCCTAGTCTTCCCAAGACTATCCCACCCAGCCTCTGAGACTGAACTACCTAGTCTCTCAGACTAAATCTCCCAGTTTCTCAAACTGAACTACCCAGCCTCTCAGGCTAAACCTCCCAGTCTCTCAGACTGCCCCAACTTGTCTCTCAGACTGAACTACCCAGTTAGTCTTTCAGACCAACTCCCCAGTCTCTCAGACTGAAATATAAATGAATTCTTTGAAACGTATTTTTTGTCGTTTATTTGTAAAAACGTTTGTTCCCTGGATCTGGTCATTTTGTGTATGCAATGAAAACATGTTTGTGAAAACATTTTCGTGAGAGCCCTAATGATCGTAGTCTAGACTCGAGAAAGAATCCTAGTTCGCTATGATCGAAGCTCTGATACCAAGCAGTTACACTCTGACTTTTGCGGAAGCGTGATTATTGGTGTGACTTCTTAATACCATAGCATTCAATCATAACAATGCTATATAATAAAAACAGTAGTTGTTCATCCATAAATTTTAAGTTTGAAAATAACCTAACATAATTGTCTGAAACATTGACACCAAATTCAAGTTACAAATCACATCGTGTTTAAATGAGTTCATGAAGACTTAACAAAAGACGTTTAAATAAAACCGGGTTTAGAAATATGTGTCCCGTCCAGGAATAGGATACACTTCCTAAACTCTAACAACCTTGGATGACATCTTTTATTCATGACGCAGCTTGACTACATGCATACACCTGCCAGATCCACTTAGTTCCCTGAAATACATGTAATTTAAAAAAAAACATCAACAGAAGTTGAGCGAGTTCATGTGTGAGTGTATGAATAAACCTTTAAAGTATGTCTGTAAGAATGTATCTCCCTGGTACGTAGCAGTAAGGAAAAACATATCACCAATGGGTTGCAAAGCCAATGGTATGTGTGAAATGGTGCAGGAAGACTCAAACCTAGCAAACTTGTCTCCGGGAAGAAGACATAGTCACCACATGGGCCACCCTGGTCCGCATGGGTGTGGGCTCGCTACACCCAAATAGATCTATCACTCATGTCCCTAGGTCCTACAATGAGGATTAATGGCCTTAAGTGTCATACCCACCTTTCACATGATCAAGCAGTAAACCCTCCTTAAGCTAACCATACCATGTATAAAATTTTTGTAAATAATCGTAACATGTATTTCACCCCCGAAGTTATAAAACTGAAAATAGTTAAAAGAAAAAGGGAGACATGAACTCACAGTATTGCGTCTTCAGAATCGTAACCCAAAAATCTCTTCAGCAAACCCGACTACCTACAATGTGCTAGGGTCTATTAGACGAACGGGCCGTGCCTTGCCTTTGTATTTAGGTTTTTGAGTTACGTTTCTAATGTTATTCCAAGTTGTATAATTATTTGTCAAAATAATTAATATTTCAACTTAAATTATATTTGGTTTTGGAAAAATTATTTAAACAATATTTTGTGACAATACTTCTCAAGTATTTAATTTCGTATTTCATTCCCAAGGATGGGGGTATTTTATACATGTACTTTCGTATTCTCGTATTCGTATTCTCAAAATAATATATATTCAAGTCTCACTTTAGAAAGTATATATATAACTTATTTGTCAAGAATAATGTATTCCAAGAAAATATATATTTTTCCCAAAAATCATATATCTTCTAAATATACTAAGAAAATATATTTTTATTTCTCAAAAATAATATATTTTCTTCTTGTTGAAAATATGATATAACTTGGTAGTATGTACAAAAATCATATTTTCACTTCTTTCGTTTCCAAAATAATATTTGCCAAAAATATATTCATGAGAGTATTTTCCATAATATTTTGTAAGTTACGTTTTATCGTTCGGTTTCACAATATCAAGTGTATAACTTATATATTTAATCCTTGTGATTTTTGGTATTATTCTGGATTGTAAGTTCTTGGTATTATGTTAAGTTATATTATTTTACCCTAAAATAATATAACTATTTCACAAAGTATACAAATATTGACACAAGTGTCTTTAATATAAATATAGATATTCTAAATATATATTCACCCATTTTTTTTTATAAAAATCAACCAACAATACTTGTATCTTTGTTTCAAAATTTTGGCAAAGTTTATATTGAAAACCATAGTTAAAATACACTAGTAAATACTTGTTAGAAAATATTTCTCTAAATGTTTATATTTTTAGAAAATTTTGCCATAGTTTCCCCTGAAAAGGGAGGTGTCCATGCTATTTAAGCATATCATTTTCTTTTCAAAAATCAACACAACAATCAACAATCAATCCCTAAACAACTTACACTTAACAAGTGCAAAAACTATTCAATTTACATAACAACATGAACTTGATCTTTCACCAAAAACTTGTAGTAACTTAGTAATGTTTCTAGTAGGTCTAGTTATCCTTTAAAGTGTGTTTATTTCTTTAAAAATCTCATTCTTAAAGAATTTAGGTGTTTACAACTTGTAAACATATTTTACAAAAATGTTTCTTTGTGAGATCTTCTTGTTTCGTAAATGTTTATACACTTGATTTACCACGAAAAATAGTGTAAGTTAAAGTAAGCATCAAGATCTTCTAAAAATCATATTTTAAACTTGGTTCTTTTGGAAAACCATTCATAAATCTTAGATTCATAAGATTACTAGCTTACTTTGTTTATTATTTTACAAGAAATCATTTTATTTACAAGTTCATGCTTATATATGAGGATGATCTTCTTGTGTTAACACATAATCATCCTCTAACTTGCTAGATCATGTGTTTAATCACAATCTAGCAAGCTCCTTATGATGATCAACATCATAATCTCAAGTAAACAACAAGCACATACATATACTAAACAACACTATTTCATCAAGATTTCATCATATGTAAGCTTTATGTTTATGATTCTTGATTATGTCTTTTAATGTTTATCAAGATAATCCATGAATATCATCTTTTAACCAACAAAATTAGAAGTATTAAAGGGTTAAGAGAGTCTTACAACTAGCTCTAAGCTAGGGAAGAACACAAGATGAAAATGGAGTGGATAAAAGCAATTGAGAGAGGTCCTTGATGATCTACAAGCTTCACACTTCGTTAGACACCTTCTTACACCCTTGGATGGTCTCAGATTGAATGGACTTGAAAGGAAAATGATGATGGTGGTGGTGGTTACCTACGGCCGAGAGGCAGGGAGGGAGAAAGAAAGTGGTGGTGGTGAGGAGTGTGTGAGATAATGGTCCATCAAGTTTACTTATAAGCTAAACTTTGGGTATTATCCATTGTGTTTTATGTTTAAGAAGTACACTACATAATCTTCTTCAAATCCAAGGGAGATTGGCAAGAGATTTAGGAAGATTGTGAAATCTTAAGGGTGGGGTCACTTCTTGTGACCGTAAGTGTGAGGGGGGGGGGGGGTAAATGTAAGGTTAAATGGTAAATTATGTTAATTAGTTGGAGGTTAAGTGTAAAGTCTAGTGTTTATGTATATGATGCATTATATAGTGTGTTAGGGTGTTCGGGGATCATAACTAATAAAACAATGTTTCTAGTAATATTTTGGTGTTCCGGGTAATGTCCGGTTATTCGGTTAGATACCGGTTCGTTAAAGTGTCAAACTATTTCGTTTAATAATCTTTAAGTACCCTTTTGTGACACTTTTAATTCCCGACACTTAGGAAAGCATACAAGACCATTTTGCCATATTTTTGCACATTACTAGCTTGTGAAAAAGCTGAATTTTGCTGAAATATGCAGAATTCTTCACTTTTAATGGGTTTTAGGCACTTTCTGGCACTTAAACTATCACCCAGTGACGCAGTTTTATGGTCCTTACTTCCCTACACACCATACTAGTGTAGTACGTTGTCTCTGGCCCATATAGGGTCTTAAAACACTGTTTGTCTATGTACTGAACCCCGTCAGCATATTCTTGTCTTATCCGTTATCTGCGCTAACTGTGCTTTGTGTATCATGTATGTCAAAACGGTTTGCATGTGATAATGATGTGACATTATGTAATATGTGATGCACATGTAAGTATAATACAGAAATCAGAAGCAGTTTAAGTCATCAGTTGTAATTAAGCACAGTCATTAATCACTAATCCATATTAATTAATTGTACGGATACCTGTATTTTTGACGGTTGTCACACTAATCCACATATATATCACCATTGCTCTTGATTTTCTTGACGGTATATCTCTTAAATGTCAACATATACACGTGTGATTTAGTTTACGAAGATTTTTAAATGCCGAGAACCTCGACCAGAGAGTAAAAAAGGCGTAAGGTTCACAATGGTGTAAAACTAAAATGGGATATATCGGGCTAGGATTCGAGTTACAAGAACAAGGGCCAAACCAACAACCCAAGAATGGAATCGTCGAGCGAAAACACTTGACAACCTCCTTGAAGCAACTTTTCTTGCCACCAGACCTTTCTCCATCAATTAGTAATATGATGCCATCACTAAACACATTCCTTAAATTATAGCCATTTTTTAGTGTTTTTTTTGGTGTCTAATCCGCATATATATTACCATTGCTCTTGATTTTCTTGACTGCATATCTCTTAAATGCAACACATAAACGTGTGATTTATTTTACGAAGATTTTTCAATGCCAAGAACCTTGATCATAGAGTAAAAAAAGGCGTAAGGTTCACAATGGTGTAAAACTAAAATGGGATATATCGGGCTAGAATTCGAGTTCCAGGAACAAGGGCCAAACCAACCACCCAAGAATGGAATCGTCGAGCGAACACACCTGACAACCTCTTGGAAGCAGCTTTTCTTACCACTAGACCTTTCTCCATCAGTTAGTAATCTGATGCTGTCACTAAACACATTCCTTAAATTGTTGCCATTTTTTGAGTGTTTATTTTTGGTGTCTAATCCTCTTATATATCACCCTTGCTCTTGATTTTCTTGACTGTATATCTCTTAAATGTCAACATATACACGTGTGAATTAGTTTACGAAAATTTTTCAATGCCGAGAATTTCGATCAGAGAGTAAAGAAGGCGTAAGGTTCACAATGGTGTAAAACTAAAATGGGATATACCGGGCTAGGATTCGAGTTATAGGAACAAGGGCAAAATCAACCACCCAAGAATGGAATCGTCGAGCGAAAACACTTGACAACCTTCTGGAAGCAGCTTTTCATGCCACCAGACCTTTCTCCATCAGTTAGGAATCTGATGCCATCACTAAACACATTCCTTAAATTGTAGGCATTTTTTGAGTGTTTTTTTTGTGTATAATCCGCATATATATCACCATTGCTCTTGATTTTCTAGACTGTATATCTCTTAAATGTCAATATATACACGTGTGATTTAGTTTACGAAGATTTTTCAATGCCGAGAACCTCGATCAGAGAGTAAAAAAGACATAAGGTTCACAATGGTGTAAAACCAAAATAGGATATACTGGGCTAGGATTCGAGTTACAGGAACAAGGGCCAAACCAACCACCCAAGAATGGAAACGTCGAGCGAAATCACTTGAAAACCTCCTGGAAGCAGCTTTTCTTGCCACAAGACCTTTCTCAATCAATTAGGAATCTGATGTCCTCACTAAACATATTCCATAAATTGTAGCCATTTTTTGAGTGTTTATTTTTTGGTGTCTAATCCGAATATATATCACCATTGTTCTTGACTTTCTTGACTGTGTATCTCTTAAATGTCAACATATACACATGTGATTTAGTTTAGGAAGATTTTTTAGTGCCGAGAACCTCAATCAGAGAGTAAAAAAGGCGTAAGGTTCACAATGGTGTAAAACTAAAATGGGATATACTGGGCTAGGATTCGAGTTACAGGAATAAGGCTCAAACCAACTACCCAAGAAAAGAATCATCGAGAGAATACTCTTGACAACCTCCTGGAAGCAGCTTTTCTAGCCCCCAGACCTTTCTCCATCAATTAGGAATCTGATGCCGTCGCTAAACAAATTCTTTAAATTTTATCCATTTTTTGAGTGTTTATTTTTTGATGTCTAATCGGCACATATATCACCATTCCTCTTGATTTTGTTGACAGTATATCTCTTAAATGTCAACATATACACGTGTGATTTAGTTTACGAAGATTTTTCAATGCCAAGAACCTCGATGAGAGAGTAAAAAAGGTGTAAGGTTCACAACGGTGTAAAACCAAAATAAGATATACCGGGTTAGGATTCGAGTTACATAAACAAGGGCCTAACCAACCACCCAAGAATGGAATCGTCGAGCGAAAACACTTGACAACCACCTGGAAGCAGCTTTTCTTGCCACAAGACCTTTCTCAATCAACTAGGAATCTGATGCCGCCACTAAACACATTCCTTAAATTGTAGCCATTTTTTGAGTGTTTACTAGTTGGTGTCTAATTCGCATATATATCATCATTGCTCTTGTTTTTCTTGACTGTATATCTCTTAAATGTCAGCATATACAAGTGTGATTTAGTTTACGAAGATTTTTTAAGGCCGAGAACCCCGATCAGAGAGTAAAAAAGGCATAAGGTTCACAATGGTGTAAAACTAAAATGGGATATACCGTGCTAGGATTCGAGTTATAGGAACAAGGGCCAAACCAACCACCCAAGAATGGAATCGTCGAGCGAAAACACATGACAACCTTCTTGAAGCAGCTTTTCTTACCACCAGACCTTTCTCCATCAATTAGGAATCTGATGCCGTCACTAAACACATTCCTTAAATTGTAGCCGTTTTTTGAGTGTTTATTTTTTGGTGTCTAATCCGCATATATATCACCATTGCTCTTGATTTTCTTGACTGTGAATCTCTTAAATATCAACATATACACGTGTGATTTAGTTTACGAAGATTTTTCATCGCCGAGAACCTCTATCAGAGAGTAAAAAAGGCGTAAGGTTCACAATGGTGTAAAACTAAAATGGGATATATCGGGCTAGGATTCGAGTTACTGGAACTAGGGCTAAACCAACCACTCAAGAATGTAATCGTCGAGCGAAAACACTTGACAACCTCCTGGAAGTAGCTATTCTTACCACCAGACCTTTTTCCATCAATTAGGAATCTGATGCCATTACTAAACACATACCTTAAATTGAAGCCATTTTTTAGTGTTTATTTTTTTGTGTCTAATCCGCATATATATCACCATTGCTCTTGATTTGCTTGACTGTATAACTCTTAAATGTCAAGATATACACGTTTGATTTAGTTTACAAAGATTTTTCAATGACGAGAACCTTGATCAGAGAGTAAAAAAGGCGTAAGGTTCACAATGGTGTAAAACAAAAATGGGATATAACTGGCTAGGATTCGAGTTCCAGGAACAAGGACCAAACCAACCACCCAATATTGGAATCATTGAGCGAAAACACTTGACAACCAAATGGAATCAGCTTTTCTTGCCACCAGACCTTTCTCCATCAATTAGGATATGCCGTCACTAAACACATTCTTTAAATTGTAGCCATTTTTTGAGTGTTTATTTTTTGTTGTCTAATCCGCATATATATCACCATTGCTCTTGATTTTCTTGACTGTAAATCTCCTAAATGTCAACACATACACGTGTCATTTAGTTTACGAAGATTTTTCAATGCCGATCAGAGAGTAAAAAAGGCGTAAGGTTCACAATGGTGTAAAACTAAAATGGGATATACCGGGCTAGGATTCGAGTTACTGGAACTAGGGCTATACCAACCACTCAAGAATGGAATCGTCGAGCGAAAACACTTGACAACCTCCTAGAAGCAGCTTTTCTTACCACCAGACCTTTTTCCATCAATTAGGAATCTGATGCCATTACTAAACACATACCTTAAATTGAAGCCATTTTTTTAGTGTTTATTTTTTGGTGTCTAATCCGCATATATATCACCATTTCTCTTGATTTTTTTGACTGTATAACTCTTAAATGTCAAGATATACACGTGTGATTTAGTTTACGAAGATTTTTCAATGACGAGAACCTCGATCAGAGAGTAAAAAAAGGCGTAAGGTTCACAATCGTGTAAAACTAAAATGGGATATACCTGGCTAGGATTCGAGTTACAGGAACAAGGGCCAAACCAACCACCCAATATTGGAATCATTGATCGAAAACACTTGACAACCAAATGGAATCAGCTTTTCTTGCCACCAAACCTTTCTCCATCAATTAGGAATCTGATGCCGTTACTAAACACATTCCTTGAATTGTAGCCATTTTTTTATTGTTTATTTTTTGGTGTCTAATGTGACATCTGTGCCTCTACGACCATCATACAAATACAAAACCAATGAAATCTTGTGTTTCATACTTGGAATTTGTATAAATACATGAGCCTTTTTCACATGTCAATTCTTGTTCGATTTCATGCTTTAAATCGCTTTCTGGAAAGTTAAACGCAAGCTGATGCGTAAACGTAATCAGTTTAATGCGACAAACACTCCGGAATAGTGACATAGGCTTAAAATACATAAAATAAACTTTACATAACTTTGAAATAAGATTTGAAAGGTTTGGTGTGTCGAAAACAAGTTTATTCGATCGTATGGACTAATTACGACAAACTGCGAAAGTCTGCCGCTTCGTATAATAACGTACACTTTGGAACATGATCATAAGTTAAA
This sequence comes from Helianthus tuberosus, assembly GCA_030545235.1. NCBI lineage: Eukaryota > Viridiplantae > Streptophyta > Magnoliopsida > Asterales > Asteraceae > Helianthus > Helianthus tuberosus. The sequence continues at coordinate 2,685 of JARYGA010028478.1, read as the reverse complement.
CATACCATAAATATCCTTTACATAGCTTAGAAATAGGCTTTGAGGGGTTCAGTATGCAAAAATAAACTTATTTGGTCAAACAGGAACTAAAAGCGTCAAAAAGTGCATAAGTTTGCATTTACGCGCATATCTTACGTTCTGAACATATCCAGACATCCAAAAATTTTTGTAATCATTAAAATATTTTATTTAATGATTGGAATGCTAAAATACCATTCGTCGCGCAATTTGGATCGTTTTTCGCGTTCGTTCGTGTTTCGTCGTAATTAACCGAATAACGTGACCGTACGACCAAACGAACCGACATCCGTGATATTTCCAAGCATATTTCATGTCCCCTATACTTAAACTTCATTTTGAGCCTTGAAAATGGGTTAACGGGGCTTAAACATGTCGGAAATCAAGTTTTGTGCTTGTAGGGACCTGTTTTACTAATTCTGGAACCCCGTCAGCATATTCTTGTCTTATCCGTTATCTGCGCTAACTGTGCTTTGTGTATCATGTATGTCAAAACGGTTTGCATGTGATAATGATGTGACATTATGTAATATGTGATGCACATGTAAGTATAATACAGAAATCAGAAGCAGTTTAAGTCATCAGTTGTAATTAAGCACAGTCATTAATCACTAATCCATATTAATTAATTGTACGGATACCTGTATTTTTGACGGTTGTCACACTAATCCACATATATATCACCATTGCTCTTGATTTTCTTGACGGTATATCTCTTAAATGTCAACATATACACGTGTGATTTAGTTTACGAAGATTTTTAAATGCCGAGAACCTCGACCAGAGAGTAAAAAAGGCGTAAGGTTCACAATGGTGTAAAACTAAAATGGGATATATCGGGCTAGGATTCGAGTTACAAGAACAAGGGCCAAACCAACAACCCAAGAATGGAATCGTCGAGCGAAAACACTTGACAACCTCCTTGAAGCAACTTTTCTTGCCACCAGACCTTTCTCCATCAATTAGTAATATGATGCCATCACTAAACACATTCCTTAAATTATAGCCATTTTTTAGTGTTTTTTTTGGTGTCTAATCCGCATATATATTACCATTGCTCTTGATTTTCTTGACTGCATATCTCTTAAATGCAACACATAAACGTGTGATTTATTTTACGAAGATTTTTCAATGCCAAGAACCTTGATCATAGAGTAAAAAAAGGCGTAAGGTTCACAATGGTGTAAAACTAAAATGGGATATATCGGGCTAGAATTCGAGTTCCAGGAACAAGGGCCAAACCAACCACCCAAGAATGGAATCGTCGAGCGAACACACCTGACAACCTCTTGGAAGCAGCTTTTCTTACCACTAGACCTTTCTCCATCAGTTAGTAATCTGATGCTGTCACTAAACACATTCCTTAAATTGTTGCCATTTTTTTAGTGTTTATTTTTTGTGTCTAATCCTCTTATATATCACCCTTGCTCTTGATTTTCTTGACTGTATATCTCTTAAATGTCAACATATACACGTGTGAATTAGTTTATGAAGATTTTTCAATGCCAAGAATTTCGATCAGAGAGTAAAGAAGGCGTAAGGTTCACAATGGTGTAAAACTAAAATGGGATATACCGGGCTAGGATTCGAGTTATAGGAACAAGGGCAAAATCAACCACCCAAGAATGGAATCGTCGAGCGAAAACACTTGACAACCTCCTAGAAGCAGCTTTTCTTGCCACCAGACATTTCTCCATCAATTAGGAATCTGATGCCGTCACTAGACTCGTTCCTTATATTGTAGCCATTTTTTGAGTGTTTATTTTTTGGTGTCTAATCCACATATATATCACCATTGCTCTTGATTTTCTTGACTGTATATCTCTTAAATGTAAACATATACACGTGTGATTTAGTTTATGAAGATTTTTCAAGGCCAAGAACCTCGACCAGAGAGTAAAAAAAGCCGTAAGGTTCACAATGGTGTAAAACTAAAATGGGATATATCGGGCTAGAATTCGAGTTACAGGAACAAGGGCTAAACCAACCACCCAAGAATGGAATCGTCGAGCGAACACACTTGACAACCTCCTGGAAGCAGCTTTTCTTGCCACCAGACCTTTCTCCATCAGTTAGTAATCTGATGCCATCACTAAACACATTCCTTAAATTGTTGCCATATTTTGAGTGTTTATTTTTTGGTGTCTAATCCACATATATATCACCATTGCTCTTGATTTTCTTGACTGTATATCTCTTAAATGCAACACATAAATGTGTGATTTAGTTTACGAAGATTTTTCAAGGCCAAGAACCTCGACCAGAGAGTAAAAAAAGCCGTAAGGTTCACAATGGTGTAAAACTAAAATGGGATATATCGGGCTAGAATTCGAGTTACAGGAACAAGTGCTAAACCAACCACCCAAGAATGGAATCGTCGAGCGAACACACTTGACAACCTCCTGGAAGCAGCTTTTCTTGCCACCAGACCTTTCTCCATCAGTTAGTAATCTGATGCCGTCACTAAACACATTCCTTAAATTGTTGCCATATTTTGAGTGTTTATTTTTAGGTGTCTAATCCGCTTATATATCACCATTGCTCTTGATTTTCTTGACAGTATATCTCTTAAATGTCAACATTTACACGTGTGATTTAGTTTACGAAGACTTTTCAATGCCAAGAACCTCGATCAGAGAGTAAAGAAGGTGTAAGGTTCACAATGGT